>JBBPBX010065474.1:0-19948 GCA_038048925.1 Garcialebias charrua | reverse complement strand
CAAAGTGGCGTATGTATCAAATCTGATATGAACGGGAATATCTGCGCATCCACGTACAAATCCACGGCTGCTCCCCTGCTTGCGTACGCACGTTTCTGTGGTTATTGTTCCTTTGGCGACACTTACAGGTGATTCAGAGAAACTGTGTCCATGATATGAAAATAATCATAAATCCCACCAAACACACATGATTAACAATTATTACATCCACATGGACGCAATTAGATGAGTGGATATAAAAGCATGCGCCAAATAGTGGCAACGATATTGACAACAATGAGATGTGATTTCTTTAAATAAGAAGTTAAACAAGCTGTACCAACACGCCTACGTTTAGGTCAGTGTGTAGCGCGGTTGCCTTTAGTTCCAAAGGTCATGAGTTCGAATCTCGCATGGTACAACGTTTCTCTTTTTTCTTTTTCGTTCCAGATTTAAATACACATGAAAACTATTTACAAAACAAGAAATCGTCTGCTTCCTTTCATTTCATGTATTGTTCTATTTCTTGTTGTTTTATTAAATAGTTTTCCTGTGTTCTTTATATCTGGAATGAAAAAAAAAAACGTTGTACCAAGGGAGAGTCGATCTCACGACCTTTGGGACGAAGGGCGGGCGCGCTCACCACTAACCTATACAGGCATGTTAGAGCAGATGGGTCAACTTCTTGTTTAAAAGTGGATGGTATGTTTTGCGCTAGGCGTGCCGAATAAAACCTTTTTCCGTGCTTCTCTGCCTCACTCAGAAGTGATTCCTGTTCACAGTCCGTGAAGTTCCTCTTTTTTCCACGTTCCGACATGATTTGCAATGGAGCAGAGACGACATTCCTGTCGTGCATGGCATATTTGAATGACTTTGCATATTCATACGGAGGCGTGTCAAAGGCGGAGTCGGCCACTCTCTCATGTGCGCTGAATTCCACGTTGATTGTGTTGTACATAAGGAATGTGCGTGGATACCGGTGTACGCACAGTTTGATAATTCTGGATTTTTTTGTGCGTGGACACTTTTCTGGATTTGTCCGTACGTGACTTTTCAGTAGGAAATCTACGCAAGTCTTTGTACATGAGGCCCCTGAACCTCAACAACCTGCAGGCTCCAGATGTTCAGCAGCTGTTGTATCTTGTGGAGAGTCCAGACTACAGACTACAGACTCTGAGGTCAGTAGAAGGTTGGAGTCGTTCCTGCTGCTTTCAGCAGAATTGGACTAAAGCCAGTTGTTGTCAAAGCAAAGATCCAGTGTTTCCTGTAAACCTGCAGCTTCCCAGTAAGTGTATTTGTGAATGAATGTATGAGAGGAGAACAGGGACTGGTTTCAGGATCAAACACAAAGACAAGAAAAGAAGGAAAGACCGAGCACTACTTGAAGGAATGCACATCACTCACCAAAATAACATGTGATCATGTGATGTCTCACCTGATCTGTTAGAGCTTGGAGGATGTGTTGTGAATGACTGTCAGCTACTACCACACCACATTTTACTGTACATCAGTATCTGTCAAATTCACTGAGATACAGCTATTTATGTCTAGGCTTAATTTCAGTAGTTGTGCCAGCCATCTTGTATTGTGTTGACTCCAAAAGTTAATCTGTTGAATGTGAACATTTCAAATGTATTTACTGCAAGTTTAAATAAAGTCGGTTTATAAATATTTTGCTAACAGACAAGCAGGGTTGACTCCCAACAGTTACTAAGTTTTACCCAAAGATTTTGCACAATGTGTTGTGATTGAAGTTTGTGTTGGTCTCTCTGAAAGACTCATTTATCTTTTCTGCTGCTTCTTCTTCTCTCTGGAGGTGAAGATGTTTGTTCTGGAGAGCTGAACATGATGGTGTGTTTGTGGGAGAAGATGAACTGTGTCCTGATGATCCACAGAGAAGATGAACTGTGTCCTGATGATCCACAGAGGTTGAAGCAGCAGCAGCTTGTATGCAGACACTCTGACTGGACTGTTTCTGATTCTTCTGTTTCCTCATCCACACTTTACATTATCACCTTCAAACAATTACACTTTAATGTTTCAACAATATGCTATGTTCAGTTTATTATTAGAACATGATAAGGATATATTTTGTTAAAGCATAAAAATATTGTTTGAAATATAAATATTTCATGTTGTATTGTGATATGAAGACACTTTATTTTTCCAGCGCTGACATAAATAATTTCCATTGAGTTGTAGTTTTAAAGTAAATATGTTTATCTGTTCACTTTGTGTGATTTAAATTTTGTAAGACAAACATGAACTGAAAGTTTGACTTCCTGTTTTAACTGTCTTCATTGTAGCAGATGTTCCTTTATTGCCCTCTGGTGGTCACTTCTGTAATTACACCAAACCAGTTTGAGCTCAACGGAGACATTTTTGTCCATTTTATCCACAATATTCCTGAAGGTGGCACTGTATTTGCGATTATGGGACTTACTTCCGTTTGACCCCGGAAGTGCCTGTATTCCATAGGTGGAGTATGGATCGCGGGTGTTTTTGAAAGTTATTTTCATTCATTTTATCGGAGCAAACACAGCTTTTGTTTAAACGGAACGTTTACTGAAATGTCCTACCGGGGTTCAGGTACCTGCTGTGCTGTTCGCGGCTGCACCAACAACCGGACCAAGCTAAATCTTTGGCTAAAACAACAGTGTTTTCAACACGGACCCAAAACAAAGAAAGAGTGTTCCTGCATCCTTCTCTATGGCTGTGTCTGCGCGATCAGGTAACATCTGTAATTTCTTTTTATTCAGGGAGGGTTTATTAATGAGAGTTTTGGATGATTTACTGTCTTAAAATGATATATGTCAGGCGCGACCGGTACTTTTAGCCGAGATAGCTGCTAATAAACCTTAGCCGAGAGGCCGGAGCAAACGCGTTCGCTATTTATGTATTTTTAAATTATGTCAGCGCGATCAGGTCACATCTGTTATTTCTTTTTATTCGGGGAGGGATATTAATGAGAGTTTTGGAAGATTTACTGTCTTAAAACGATAGATCTCAGATGCGACCGGTATTTTTAGCCGGGATAGCTGCTAACAAACCTTAGCCGAGAGGCCGGAGCAAACGCGTTCGCTATTTATGTATTTTTAAATTATGTCAGCGCGATCAGGTCACATCTGTTATTTCTTTTTATTCGTGGAGGGATATTAATCAGAGTTTTGGAAGATTTACTGTCTTAAAACGATAGATCTCAGATGCGACCGGTATTTTTAGCCGGGATAGCTGCTAACAAACCTTAGCCGAGAGGCCGGAGCAAACGCGTTCGCTATTTATTTATTTTTAAATTATGTCAGCGCGATCAGGTCACATCTGTAATTTCTTTTTATTTGTCCCTCCTCTTTTAACAAAACGAGTGGTGTTCCCACATTTTTAATGAACTAAAACAACAAAGTTTGGACTGTCTTCAACTGTATTACTCGCATGTAAACAAACGGTGTTTCCGGTCAACCGGAAGTCGTGCGCACATTTCGCGCAAAGCATCATGGGGCGTAGGAATATTGTGGATAGTCAAACCACAAAGACATTTAAATCTAAATCATTCTTTGGACATCAAAAATCTTATGACTGTAATTAAATCTTATTATTTTTAAAGTTTCCAAAACTCATGTTTCCATCAAATCACAAAGTTTTGTTAACGAATGTGAAAGTTGATGTTAAATAGTTCAAAGCTTCATTTCAAAGTGAACCTTTGGTTCAGTGTTTGTCAGAAATGTTTGGTTGTGAAGCTCAGGCTTTAGATGATGGATGGACAGACAGACAATAAACAGATTGTCAGCAGGTAGCGTCACTCAGCGGAGTCTGAGCGTGAAATTGTCCAGATAAGCCATCATCACGGAGGATAGAAATGACCAAGAGTCAGCGTTCTCGTTTGTTCACCACAAAGGGAATGACTGTTTATTGAGTTGCCACGTCACCTTATATATATATTCACATGTGTTCTTAATTACATGGCAGGAAGTGCATGTCCTTTCAAAATAAAAGCATTTGACAAATGAAAGCATAATTATACCACTCAACACCCCTACTTGCGTTCATTTTGTCAAAACCAAACAATCAAAAAATAAATAAATAAATAAAACAAACAACAACAAACAGTAACAAACAAAACATTATTTACAGTATTTACATTCCGAAAATGTATTCTTCAAACTTCAATAACTTTGCTTTTGTTGCAGGCTTTGTAAAAACATCCGCCACCATTAAATCTGTTTGACAGTATTCCAAATTCAGTTTTCCTGCGTTGACACTCGATCTCACAAAATGATATTTTATGTCAATGTGTTTGCATCTGTTTCTATTTACAGGATTCTTTGTCAGATATTGTCCCTTGATTGTCTTCAAATATTTTGGGTGGCTTCATTTGATGTTTGTACATGTTCTGCAACAGTTGTGACAAATACAGACATTCTTGTGCAGTTGCTGATAAAGCTATATATTCTGCTTCACAGGTAGATAATGCAACAGTTGGTTGTTTCTTTGTTTTCCATGATATTAAAGTACCCTTTTCATTTAGACTGGTGCAGTAACCCGTAACACTTTTCCTGTCAGCTATGTCTGCAGCCCAATCTGCGTCACTATGGGCGGTCACATGTAAATCATTTTCACATTTTCGGTAGTACAATGCCTTGTCCTTTGTTTGTTTTAAATACCTTAGTACATGTTTTACCATAGTCCAGTGTTCTATAGTTGGTTTATTCAGATGTTGTGATAATTTGCTCAAGATAAAGCTTAGATCAGGTCGAGTACACGAAGTTAAATAGATAAGGCTACCAACTGCCTCTCTGTACTCTTTTACATTCTCCATTTTCTCAGCATTTTCATTGCAGTTCAGTTTTTGTTCACAAGGAGTAGATCTTGGTTTACAGTCATGCATTTGAAATCTTTCAAGTATTTTATCTACATATTCTTCTTGTGACATTTTTATATAATTCTCTGTATGCTCAAAATGGATACCAAGAAAATTTTTGAGTTTGCCCATATCTTTCATTTTGAATCTTGCTGTCAAGATTTCCTTCACAGTTTTCAGAATACTTTCATCACTGGCAGCAATAATAATATCATCAACCCAAATTATTATTATTACTTTGTTCTTTTCTGTTTCCCTGGTATAAACACAATGATCTGCAGGGTTTTGTATGAAATCATTTTCAGTTAAATAGTCATGTAACGTCTTGTTCCAGTTTCTGCCTGACTGTTTTAAACCATAGAGCGATTTTTCTAATTTATAAACCAGTTTCTCATTTGATTTTCCTTTTATTTCATATCCATCAGGTTGCTCTACATAAACTTCAAAATCAATTGGTGCATGCAGATATGCAGTTTTTACGTCCATTTGATGTAATATAAGATTTTCTTGGATGGCACATTGCATCAGAACTCTAATACTTGTCATATTTGCTGTTGGGGAAAAGGTTTCATCATAGTCAATGCCGTAATTTTGATTATACCCTTTGGCAACATATCGTGCTTTGTATTTTTCACCATCACCATTATTTTTCTTTACGTATACCCATCGACCCCCTACTGCTTTCTTATCTTCTGGCAATGTTGTTAGGGTAAAAGTGTTATTATCTTTTAGTGAGTTAATCTCCTCATCCATAGCAGCTGCCCATTCTTTTGAGTTTGGTGACATCATGGCTTCATTGAATGTTTTAGGTATGTCATATATTAATCTGTAACAGTAATCTATGTCGGTTAATGCGTGGTTTTCTTCTTTTACAGCTGTCACATATTCATTAAGGTATTCTGGTCTTTTCCTTACTCTAGAAGGATACCGTCTGTCTTCTGACTCGCCACTAGGTGGTGCCAGATCGTTTACTTCTCGTTGACTTGTGCTTGCTTCCTGTGATCCTGAATCTAACTGCTCTTTTATTACTGTATTTTCTCTCATTTGGATATCATCATCTACATCATAAGACACGTTCTGCGTTTGTATTTGGTCTTCATCGTTATTTTTAGACAAGAATTTAACCAATCGGCATTTTTGTACTTTTGCGTTTTCTGGAAAATAAATCCAATATGCAGGACTGTTATTATCATACCCTATAAAAATTCCCTTTGTGCATTTTGCATCGAGTTTCCCTTGTTTCTGTTTGTATGCATAACATTCTGTTCCAAATTTTTGCATTCTAGACAAGTTTGGTTTCTTTCCAGTTAGTAAATAGTAAGGTGTTTGACCTGTCCGGTTGTTAAAACATCTGTTTCTTATAATAGCTGCGGTTCGGATAGCATATGTCCACAGTCTTTTTGGTAATTGACTCTCAATTAGCATACATCTTCCCATATCAAATAGGGTTCTCCAGCTACGTTCAGCTGTGCCATTTTGGTGTGGGGAATATGGGGCTGATGTTTCATGTTTTATCCCGTTTTTACTTAACAGTTCTTTGTAACCTTTAGATGTAAATTCCGTACCATTATCAGATCTTATACATTTTATTTTCCCATATGGTGCTGTATCAGCCAAGAAAATTTCTGTTGCGTGAACAGTATCGCTCTTATTTTTAAGAAAATAAACAAACATTGCACCGGAAAAATCATCAGTGAATATTATAGCATATCTATGCCCATCATGTGATACTGGATCAATGGGTCCAGCTAAATCCGTGTGTACAAATTCAAGAGGTTCATTAGCTTTTTTGTCAGGGTTTCTATTTCTGGTTTGGAAAAATTTACCTTGAATACACACTTCACAATTTTGATTTCCTGCTGTTTTACCTTTGATTTTCATCCCATCAACTACATTCTGCAGCTTTAAAATGTCACTGTGATTGCAGTGTCCCAATATTTCATGCCATGTTTGTAAATCAAAAATCTTATTGCATTCATCGTACTCACATAATGTTGCGAGGTAGTACAGTCTGTCGTGCTCATAGATGTTGAACTCTGTACCGTCTCTGTGTTGAAGAATATTTCTCCCTTTCGTGAAGATGATGGTGGCTCCATTTGTTGTTGCGGCCCTCACAGAAAAGATATTCTGTGGAAACGTGGGGATGTACAATGCTCCTCTCAGTAATACTCTGTGTTCTCGTCCCCTGCTGTCCATCAAAAGTACTTCTGCGTCTCCTCTTCCTTCTGCCACTCCGTTACATCTGGTACCATCAGCCAACTCGATACAATGTGTTGTTGACTGGAAATGTTCATCAAACTTTTTAAATGCCGTCTTTTCTTTCAGGATGTGTGAAGTCGCTCCTGTGTCCACCATAAGACCTGTAGTTTTGAGGTTCTGTCGATGATTTGGTCTCACGCTGTCATCTCTCGTCTGGAATGCATACGTGTTGTCGCTCTCTGTGTTCCTGTCCTCCTCCACTGCTGTGCGGGCGTCGTCACTCCATCGCTTCCTTCTGCAGTTTGAATCGCTGTGTGTGCTGCTCCTGCAGTGACTGCACCACAGTCTGTAGCGGCAGACATTGGCTTTATGTCCAGTGAGGCCACACTTAAAACATGTTATTTCTTTCTTGTAGTCTCCAGCAGCTGTTGATAATAGTGCGCTTTGTGGCGTCCTCACTTTCATGACGTCATCTGCTTCTGTCATGCGCATTCTTTCAGTGTCCTCATAACTCCTGAGTTTCACTTTGAATTCAGCAAACTGTATGTCTGATTCACTTTGTGTTATATGGACGGAAAAAGGCTTAAATGTCTCTGGCAGTCCTTTTAAAACCATCGCCACGAGTAAACCATCACTAAGGATCTCCCCGGCATTTCTCAGGGCTGTAATTAGTGTCTCTGCACGTATGACATACTCAGTCACACTTTCATCGCTCTTCTTCCTCAATGAAGTTAATTCAGTGTAGAGACTTATAATTCTTGGTTTACCTTTTCCAGCATAGTAGTCTCGAAGTATCTTTAATGCTTTTCGACCATCGTCGGTAGCTTCTCTCATCACGAGTGACAAACTTTTGTCATCGAGGAATTGGATCAACTCTGCATATGCCATTTCATTTTTCTCTTCATCGGTGTCTGCGTCGATATTTCTTCCCAAGATGGTGTCTTTAAGTCCTTGAATTTTGAAATGTCCCAGAACTTTCGTCTCCCATAGTTCATAATTGTTTTCATCTCCGTCGAAGGTTAGCCGCGCCCATCGGCTACTTGAATCGACGACGCGTTTATTCATGGTGCCAGTTAGCATTCAGCAGTTGCTCACCAAAACGCTCGTCCTTATGACTCCAATCTTCAAAGATCACCCGCGCTCGCCGTCGTTGTCCCGAGCTTCTCCGGGTTCTGCTGGGCTGGGCCCATAACCTGTCAGCAGGTAGCGTCACTCAGCGGAGTCTGAGCGTGAAATTGTCCAGATAAGCCATCATCACGGAGGATAGAAATGACCAAGAGTCAGCGTTCTCGTTTGTTCACCACAAAGGGAATGACTGTTTATTGAGTTGCCACGTCACCTTATATATATTCACATGTGTTCTTAATTACATGGCAGGAAGTGCATGTCCTTTCAAAATAAAAGCATTTGACAAATGAAAGCATAATTATACCACTCAACACAGATGTTTGAATGATCCCAGATGTTCAAAAACACATCTGGAAATGTTTCAACATAGAAACTACTTTCATGTTTTTACACACTCAAATGTTTTTTCATCCAAAAGTGTTTTTGTGTTTTTTGACTGAACTCACAGAGTTGAGATGTTTTCAAAGTCAAAATGATTTTCTTTCCTTCATCAGCAGCTAAATGTAGAATATTTGATGCTTCATGGAGTCACATGGTGTTTCATCAAACAGCTGCTTGTGCTGCTGTTTTAAATTGTGTCCTAAATGTGAAAAGTGATGCGAGGACATCATGTGATTGTCCACTCTGAAGACTTTAGAGAAAGACAAACAGAGGTTTCTGTGAGACACTTGAAGCTGGACGTGTTCATTGAAGTGTTTCTTGTGAGCTGCAGACTCCAACATGTCTCTGGTGTCAGACTCAAACACTCGGGACACATCAGCTGAAATAAAGTCCACTTTGCTGCAAACATCTGCTGCTGTGAAAACAAAGTGGAAACATGAACGCAGCAGGAAAAGTCATTTTGAACGCTGCACACAAGATGACTTTTCTGTGGATCATCAGTGAAAATATTGTCCACAAGTGATTTCAGCAGCATGTGGTGGTTGAGGCCAGTGTTCCTTTAACAGCTGTTTCCTCTTGCTCACATCTGTTTGACAGAATCAAAGGAGTGAAATAGTTAGAAATGTGTTCCAGTTTGATCCAGGTGAAGTTGAAGAATTCAAAGTGAAAGAATTCAACAAGAGCCTCAACAGTCTTCTACTCTCCATCATGTTCAGCCTCTGGATTGAGACGTTTCAAACTGAAAAGTTCATTTCCTTTGGCTTCCAATGATTTTAGCAGCTCAAGTCTTTTTTCATTGACTCCTTTAAGAATAGATTTGGACTTGTTCTTAAATGTTGTGTTTGAACACCTTCACTTTGTTGTTTTATGGATGTTATTTTGGAGTTTGTTGTTCAGCACATTGGTCAACTCTTGTTGTTTAAATCTGCTTTATTAATAAAGTTGATCTCATTTGATTCATGGATCAGCCTGTATTCTATATTTATACAACATGTAATGATGTTACACAACTATTTGATGTTTTTTCTAAGAGAATGGCTGAACTTTAGGACTTGATGACAGTTTTTCTACCTGATTGTTGTTTATTTGATGAAGAAATGTGATTTGATGTCTCTGTGATTTAAATGTGTCTGGAATGACAAAAAGAAAAAAGAACTTGAACAAGTTTCTGTCCACAGTCACACTGACTAAAGCTGACACATTAAAGCTGGTCAAACTTTGCTCGGCGGCTCCTCTCATCACTCCGTCCTGGAGTTTATTGCTGAAGGCTGTTTTTGTCCAAGTGGACAAATGTCTGAGCCTGAAGACCAAGGAGACAGCAGCTGTTCAGATCCTGAACAAGGATCCAGATGTTTCCAGGACTCTGATAAAGAGGTTGATCCCAGACGTGTGTTCATGAAGATTCAACACTTTTCTTTCTGCTTGCTTGAAGATGCACCACAAGCTGCTCATCTTTCAATACATCATCTAGTTTGTGTCCTCGTCTTGTTTTCCAGATGTTCCTGAATCATCAAGATTTTCTAGTGGGTATACTCCGTATACCCATGTATCACGTAGACTACACCACTGTTCCTGATGAACATGATCAGTGTCCTGAACACAGAGCCTGTAACCTGGTCCAGTTCTAGGACTGGTTCCAGTACATGGGGCAGACCTGTCTCACCTTTGAGGTGCTGGACAGGACTCTCTCTGACCTGTTGCATGAGGCAAACTGGATGCTGCTGAACACAGATGTGATCTGCCACACACACATCTGCACAGCAGCTGTTTCTTCTAATGCACAACTGATATCTATTGATCTATAGATCTGGATCAACTCCTCACAGCTGTGCTTTGAAACACTATATTTGAAAATAAAATGTTTTAAAGTAGAAATATGAATGTTCATTTTATTGATTTGTATATTTTTATGAATATATCTTAACAGTGTCTGACACCTGAGAAGATAAACCCAATATTTAAGAAAAAATACCACTGTTGAAATGCAAAGAGTGAACTTTATTATTCTAGAATATGTCTAAAGAAAGTGTCTTTCAGAAGATTTCACTGAGAAACTTTCTATTAAAAATCAATTTGATTGAACCCTGAGTTTCAGTGATTTGAAGAGTTTAAATCACACTTCTTTGATTAAATAATACTTCTTAAACTACATCAGATGGGTCTAAGTTCAGTAAAATATTTACAAGTTGCCATGGGAACACAGAAACTGAAGGATGTAGAGCTGAAGAGCAGCTCAGTTCGAGCTCTTATTTTTGAAGAGCAGCAGCTAACGGAAGTGATGTTCTCTTTTTTTAATTTTTTTTTTATAAAAGAAACAAGTACAAAAAAAACTTACAATGTCAAACATGGCTCGAGACTTAAGGCATGCATAGCACAAAAGAGAATAGAGGCACATAAACAAAAACAAAAATGTGTCTTGGGCAGCTTACAACAGAAATTCGTTACAGATTGTTTTAGTTTTTAAGGCTTTTGCATTAGTACAATACTTTAAAGTAGCTAAGTAAGAGGAAATATAATTAGAAAACACTATAAATCTAGGTTTTAGCAAGGATAATTTACAACTGTGGATGTAAAATTTGGCTAAGAGTGTTGTGTGAGCAGACACTAGGAACCAATGTGTTGGTACTGGGGCACCAGGGGACACATTAGGTGATGCACCGTTGGTTGTAGAGTGACGCTCGTGAGTTGTACATGTGTTCGTGTTGAAGACTTAATAAAGCCTGACTGAGTATCTCCAAGTGCTGCCCGTCTGGATGGTGTCCACACTGAGGAGCAGACATAACATTACATGGTGTCAGAAGTGAAGAAGCCCGTCTCCGCAACGTCGACGTCGGTGAGAAAGCAGCAGTTTTAACACGGCGCGTCCCGTGAGTGAACGAGGAGCTAAGCTAACGCCGAGTGAACGAGTGTGCTAGGCTAACGCCTCGTGGACGACACTGCTAAGCTAACGCCGCGGACACGACGAACAGAGGATGGATTCCCTGTTTTCGATCAACCCACCTGAAAACTTAGATTTCAGTGATTATTCGTCATGGCCCAACTGGATTCGCCGCTTCGAAAGGTTTCGGATAGCAGCTGGATTGGACGGTAAAGACGAAAGCTATCAAGTGAACTCGTTAGTTTACACGATGGGCGATAAAGCGGATGACATTTTAGGAACACTGGGATTGAGTCAGGATGAGCTTAAGAAATACAAGAGTGTAAAAGAAGCTTTTGACAGACACTTTATTGGCAAATACAACGTCATATATGAGCGGGCACGTTTTAACAAAAGAAACCAAGACGCTGGTGAATCAGCTGAATCCTTCATAGGCGCAGTCTATAAGTTAGCAGAAAACTGCCAGTATGGACCACTGCAAGATGAGATGATAAGAGACAGGTTGGTGGCGGGCATACAGCACCAGGGCCTGTCGGAGAAACTGCAGATGGACAGTGAACTAACGTTAGAAAAGGCGGTGCAACAAATAAGACGACATGAAGAGATTAAGAAACAACAACCGATCGTGAGAGAGACGACGGGAGCAACACAGCATGCTAATGTGGACTTATTAAATTTCAAGAAAAGAACTTTCAGCGACAACCGAGCACATAAACCACACGAAACAGACAGACAGAGTGAAATCCAAAAAGGATACAAGTACTGTGGACGCTGTGGTAAATCACCTGCACATAACAAAGTGAACTGTGCAGCACGAGACGCAGAGTGCAGGAAATGCCGAAAGAAGGGACATTTTGCAGCTGTGTGCAGATCAGCCAGAGTGGGAGCAGTCCAGATGGATGAGGACGTCGCACGGGAGGACGACAAACTGTTTTTGGGAGCAGTATCAGCAGGAGAACGCCCCAACAACTGGAAAAAAACGCTGGAAATCAACGGCACAAACATCACATTCAAGCTGGACACGGGAGCAGATGTGACTGTGATACCAACAGCCACCTACTCGAAAGACACACATGGCCCACTTACCAAAGCAGACAAGCCCTTGTGTGGTCCAGGTGGTGAAGCCCTGCAAGTGAAAGGTCAGTTCAACGCTCTCATGAAATACGAAGACAAAACTGCAACACAGCCAGTGTATGTCATGCAGAGACTGTCTACTCCATTACTGGGCTTCCCAGCTGTTTCAGCTTTGGGGTTGCTGCGCCCCATAGACAGCGTTAAAGTGCTGGAGGCTGACATGAAAAACATAAAAGATGAAACGCCAGAGTATGTTGATAGCGAGGACGTCGTCATCATCGAAGCATCCGGGCCGGAGTCACAGCCTGAGGAGTCCTGCAGAGAGACCAGGAACCAGAAGGTTAAAGATGTGGAGGAGAGTCCGACAGAAACAGCACAGAAGAGCAACATGGAGCTGAAGTCTGAAGCTTCTCCAGCAGAGGGCGCCAAGGAACAATCCTCTCTGATTCCGACCAAAACGAAGAGACGTCGGAAGAGGAAGCTCAGCCTGAAACAGAGACCGGAGCTTCAGATGAAAAGAGTGATGACAATGTTGGAGACTAGAAGCTTCAACCCACCTGCAGGAAGAGAAAAACTGAAGCAAAAAGGTACCAAGAAGGAACCCAAACACGACCCGGTACCAGAAGACCAAACACCACAGATGGTAAAAACTGAGCCGGAAGGAAGTTCAGAAGAAAACCATCCTCCAAAGAAACGGAAGAAGAAGAAAAAAGAGAAGAAGAAAGAGAAGAAGAAGAGAAAGAAGAAGAGAAAAGAAAAGACTGAAGGTTCAGGTCCAGTTCCTGAAGACCCGCCTCCATCAAAGAAGATGAAGCAAGTCAGGACGGGTTGTTCACATCCTGCAGAGACTAGACTTGTAAATAGCAGTCATAGAGAAGTGAGCTGTGGCCCACAGGGCAGAATAATCCCTGCACAGCTCTGGGGACGCAGGTAGTCGACCCTGACCCCTAGATAGGTCAAAGTTATAGTTGTTTGTAGTATTAATGATAAAGTACTAGTATAATCTGTTCACTTGGTAAAAGCATTTAAAAGGGTGTGGGTATGTCTGTTCAGCATGTTCATAATCAATGAGGACAATTTAAGTTTAAAGGCATAGTATGGATGCTAAGCTAAAAAGGGGAGATGTTGTGTGAGCAGACACTAGGAACCAATGTGTTGGTACTGGGGCACCAGGGGACACATTAGGTGATGCACCGTTGGTTGTAGAGTGACGCTCGTGAGTTGTACATGTGTTCGTGTTGAAGACTTAATAAAGCCTGACTGAGTATCTCCAAGTGCTGCCCGTCTGGATGGTGTCCACACTGAGGAGCAGACATAACATTACAAAGAGTAGTATTAAATTTACAACAAAAACGTTCTTACTTGAAATATTTGGACAAAAGAAACCAAACAGTATAATTTTAGCATCAAATGGTAGGTCAATTTCTAACTTTCTATTTACATACATGAAAATGTCTTTCCAGAACACCTGAGTATGAGAACAGTCCCAGAAGAGATGGATGATGTTCTCCTCAGAGCTGTAGCAGAGTGAACACATTGGGTCTACGTTTGGACGGTACTTGGAGATTATATAGTTTACAGGATAACATTTATGCAGAATCTTTAGGGACACTTCTCCCTAGGGATGTTCTCCCTGCACCGGAAGTTGCTCAGTTGTGACGTCAGTGTTTGTTGTTCTGCTCCGTAGCTACGAGCTGAAGGCCTTTTCTCTCGACTGCTGCTCAAATGAGTTGAAGTGAACGTTCAATTGAGCTGTAACATCTGTAAATGTTGCTGACCGGAAGTGAACAGATGTGGAGACAGCGGCTCAAACAGCTGGAAGCAGAGGAAGAAGAAAAGTCTGAGGATTTTGGAAGTAGAGCTGCAGCTCAGGAACAAACGGAGCAAGACACATGTTAGATGCTGTTTTCAGTCCCAACCATCAACTGCATCTTTTAGGTTTGTGTCTTTATTCTTTCTCTCCAGTGACTTTGTTACAAGTTAGTAGCAGTTTTCTGGAAGATAAAGGAGTTACTTCTTACTCTCTGTGCTGATCCAAAACTAACAAAGAGTGAACGACTCAAGTGAACAGAGTTACTTTAGTGATTCATTAGATTGACCCAGATCCATAAAGTGAACTGGCTTTACCAGCTTTATTGAAATCCTAAATGATCACTCCAATGCAGATGCACCAAATGAAGCTGCACGTCAGCTTGGCCTTTTTGTTTTCCTTCGTGATGAGAAGCTACGTGTGGATTTAGCTCCGTGATTTATTTCAATTACTGATGAAAAAAGACTTCTCGTGAGTCAAATACTTTATTCTGTGATTTAGTTCCAAGCTGCTGCTGTCAGAGGCTTGTAACACTGCAGCTTCTTGTCTGTGGAGAGTAAGTTAGTTCACTCTGTTAGCGTCTGTAGCTGTTAGCATCTGTAGCTGTTAGCATCTGTAGCTGTTAGCATGTCTAGCTGTTAGCATCTGTAGCTGTTAGCAGCTGTAGCTTTTAGCATTTGTAGCTGTTAGCATGTGTAGCTGTTAGCATGTGTAGCTGTTAGCATGTGTAGCTGTTAGCATCTGTAGCTGTTAGCATCTGTAGCTGTTAGCATCTGTAGCTGTTAGCATGTGTAGCTGTTAGCATTTGTAGCTGTTAGCATGTGTAGCTGTTAGCATGTGTAGCTGTTAGCATCTGTAGCTGTTAGCATGTCTAGCTGTTAGCATTTGTAGCTGTTAGCAGCTGTAGCTGTTAGCATGTGTAGCTGTTAGCATGTGTAGCTGTTAGCATCTGTAGCTGTTAGCAGCTGTAGCTGTTAGCATTTTTTGTTGTTAGCAGCTGTAGCTCTTAGCATATGAAGCTGTTAGCTTCTGTAGCTGTTAGCATCTGTAGCTGTTAGCAGCTGTAGCTGTTAGCAGCTGTAGCTGTTAGCATTTTTTGCTGTTAGTAGCTGTAGCTCTTAGCATATGTAGCTGTTAGCAGCTGTAGCTGTTAACATGTGTAGCTGTTAGCATGTGTAACTGTTAGTATGTGTAGCTGTTAGCATGTGTAGCTGTAAGCATGTGTAGCTGTTAGCATCTGTAGCTGTTAGCAGCTGTAGCTGTTAGCATGTCTAGCTGTTAGCATCTGTAGCTGTTAGCAGCTGTAGCTTTTAGCATTTGTAGCTGTTAGCATGTGTAGCTGTTAGCATCTGTAGCTGTTAGCAGAGTAGCTTTTAGCATTTGTAGCTGTTAGCATGTGTAACTGTTAACAGCTGTAGCTGTTAGCAGCTGTAGCTGTTAGCATGTCTAGCTGTTAGCATTTGTAGCTGTTAGCAGCTGTAGCTGTTAGCATTTGTAGCTGTTAGCATGTGTAGCTGTTAGCATCTGTAGCTGTTAGCAGCTGTAGCTGTTAGCATTTTTTGCTGTTAGTAGCTATAGCTCTTAGCATATGTAGCTGTTAGCAGCTGTAGCTGTTAGCATGTGTAGCTGTTAGCATGTGTAGCTGTTAGCATGTGTAGCTGTTAGCATCTGTAGCTGTTAGCATGTGTAGCTGTTAGCATCTGTAGCTGTTAGCATGTGTAGCTGTTAGCATCTGTAGCTGTTAGTAGCTGTAACTCTTAGCATATGTAGCTGTTAGCAGCTATAGCTATTAGCATGTGTAGCTATTAGCATCTGTACCTGTTAGCATGTTTAGCTGTTAGCATGTCTAGCTGTTAGTAGCTGTAGCTCTTAGCATATGTAGCTGTTAGTAGCTGTTAGCATGTGTAGCTGTTAGCATGTGTAGCTGTTAGCATCTGTAGTTGTTAGCATGTGTAGCTGTTGACATGTTTAGCTGTTAGCATGTGTAGCTGTTAGCATGTGTAGCTGTTAGCATGTGTAGTTGTTTGCATGTGTAGTTGTTAGCATGTGTAGCTGTTAGCATGTGTAGCTGTTAGCATGTGTAGCTGTTAGCATGTGTAGCTGTTAGCATGTGTAGCTGTTAGCATGTGTAGCTGTTAGCATGTGTAGCTGTTAGCAGCTACGTCTTGTTGTCGCGTGCTTGGATAATCTAGTCTCGTGACTGTGTGTGTGTTTTTCTGTGTAGGAGCAGGAGCTTCACGTCAGACCTCCACCAACCACATGTTTGTTCTCTAACAGGTATGGTTGTCATTTCTAGTAAAATTGTTCAATATTATACTTCGGTCCAGCAGCCTCCACTTCTAAAAGTCAGTGCTCACGCGGTTTATTTGTGCACGCGCTAACACCATGAATTAGGTAGTCACGCTTATGAGGTTCTTTCAAAATAAAAGCTGATCTGTGTCTCCTGTTGGTACAAACTCTGTACATAAAACACATGTTAGCACTGGAAGCTGTAATGGGACCAACATTCCTGCTCAGCTGTTTCCACTAAAAGTTTGAATGTCGCCCCCATATCCAAAGAGTAGAGAACTTTTTGTGTTGCTAAGTTAAATAAATAAAAAACTTCAATGTGTTTTTCATGTTTTGACTCTAGATGATTGAAGTCATTCTTGCTGGTCTATGTTCAGAAATGATTTTTAATGTCCTCCTGTGAATATGGATCCATAATATTTAACTTTTGTCTCTGTTTTGTGGTTATTTGTATGTTCATTATGTGAGAATGTTAAATTGTTTTCCCTGAAGTTTCCATTAATATTAAAACAAAACTCTTAGTTTCCAGTGACCAGTCTCACTTCAGGCTGGCTGTAGAACATCTCCAGATGTTGCTCACCAAATGTCACCAAGATCTCATGTGGAATTTAAAAATAAAGGCCCTCCAAAGTTGGACATTTTCCATTTAATTTTCCCTAAGTTGCTGTGTTTATTGCTCGTTCTTCAGGATGTTGTAGAAACAAACAAAAAATAAATGTCACATTTTTGTCATTTGTGTATGTTTCCCATACAAGACGAAATTTGTCTTTGCATTTAACCCAACCACCGGGTAAGTACGACTTTACCACAAATCACATCATTACTGTGCAGAAAGTTTGTCTCATTGCAATGCAACATAGTTAAGTAAAAACAGGAATGTTTAATTTAAAATAATTTATATGTTTTAATATTTTTAAGTGACAATAACCATTTAGAAAAATAACTTGAAATTGTACATTAAATTTCAGAAATGACATTTATAGCATTTTAACATCAAGTGTTTCTTTTTACTGGTAAATTTTGAGAATTACAAGAGCTTTGTGTTATTTGTCCATGTCGACCAAAATCACTGGAGGTTTCTGGTTAGTGTGTATAAAAATTATACTTATTGTTCTCTGAGAACATTTTAATTTAAAGTTTCATATTTTGATTTGTGCAGAAACTCTGTGAACCACACAGTCTTTGTGGTGGATCAAGTTCAGCAGAAGACAATTCAAAACCTGCTGCAAAATAGAATAGAAGAGACCTTTATTATCATTGCACATGAATACAGTGAAATCTGGGTTTGCTTCCCAGAACAAAAGTAAAAACAGTAAAATATAAAACAATTAAAAAATATAAACTGTATTAAAGTTCATAACAGGTTTGAAACACTCCAAATGTGCAACACAAACAGAATATTACACCAGTTGTCCCTTATTCAGTTTTTATTACAGATTTTGTTAAGTTCAGTAACGGTGGACAGATAAAAACTATTTTTAAATCTGTTTGTTCTTGTCTTGATTGATCTGTACCTTTTCTCTGATGGTAACAGTTCTCATATTATCTAATAAATAATAATGTAAATAAATCATCCACAAATAATTTTGTAACAACAGCAAGTATGACGTCATTAACAGCTTTTATTTTGAAAACTCACAAAGGTTACCATAATTTATAGTGTTTGTGTGCACAACAAAACCATCATTTTGGAAGTGGAGACTGGCTTGACAACATTTTTTACTGCCTGACGTTCTCAGAGTTGGGGCAGGAGCTACATGTCAGACCACCACCAACCACATGTTTTTTTTCTGTTACAGATGAAGTTCATGTTAATAAATGTTGTGAAGCTGAGAAGAGTTCCTGGGTGAGCGATTCATCAGTTCACTGGTATCAAACCAAACATCAGGGTTACACAGGTATGTATTTATTTACTGCAGTCTAAAGTGAAGTGTGGAGCTAAGCTGTGTTAGGAACTGTTTGGATCCTGCAGTCAAGCTGTCAACGATGCAGATTTTTTAAAATCTTGCTCTTCTTCACAGCTTGTTACAGCATCACGATGCGTTCAGTTTCAACCAGAAAATGCACTCTGCTACACCAACATATCCAGAAATAGAAAATGTCTGGTACAGGTAGTCCCCGACTTACGAGCGAGTTCTGTTCGTACGAGGTGCTCGTAATACGAAATCTCATGTCGGAACCCGAAACGCGTGTCGCTCGTAAATCCGGATTTTCGGTCGTAAGTTGGAAAAAGTATGCTAGAGCTACTACGAACACCCGTTTTTCAACACAAACGTACATACTAGTTCATAAACATGCTCAGAAACTTGTTTACAAATGGTTAGCTAACACACTTTCATCTAAAAACACATACCAGTGCTGTATTTTCTGTATGTTCTGTACAAACTGTACTAACTTTACTGTTCGTTAGTCAGCTCGTAAGTCCGGGACGTCGTATGTCGATGTGCTTGTAAGTCGGGGACTACCTGTATATTAGTTTAAATACATTATTACTTGACATATCCTCAGAACTAGCCTGGTTAAAACCAGACCCTTGTCCTTCACTTCGCTTTGTACTGGGTCTGGGACTTCTCTCATAAACAAGGATTTCTCCGGTAGATTTTTGACCGGACCAATCAGAGAGCAGAAGGCGGAGTTTTGAACGACGTCGACTGACGGCGTCAGTTAAAATGGCTGCCGCCACGAAGGAATTTTCATGAAAACAAGGTAAAAAACTATTATTTCTTTGCTGAGAAAAAATATATTTCTTAGCTGACGTTATATCAGAAGGGTTCCTGAGCTTAACAGTTCCTAAATCAATTCACAAAATGGTCAAATCTGCTGGATTTAAATAGTTTCGTTTTGACATTTTCCAAACAGCCTCGGGTGCGCTACGAAAATAAATGATAAAAAATCGAATTTTATCTCAAATGTTCAATCTAGGCCAACAGTCAGTAAATTAGAGCCATATAATTACACACTGGTAGCAGAAAAAAATATCCACCGAGTGGTTTCTGAGCTATTTATCTGAATAGCCTGGCCTCGCCAGGCTAAACTAACAAAACTCCGCCTTCCGTTCTCTGATTGGTCCATTCAAAAATCTACTGGAGAAATCGTTGTCTATGGGACAAGTCCCAGACCCTAGTACGAAGCAAAGTGAAGGACAAGGGTCTGGTTTTAACCAGGCTACCTCAGAACAGTCACTTCAATACTGTCCACTTATCAAAATGCTCTAAAAACAAACAAAAACTCATGATGTCATCAACAAGTTTAATTCAAAAATAATATTTTGTTGTTTTACTGGGATATATATATATAAATATATATATATATATATATATAGAGGAGCTGCTCCAAGTGGCTGGGGAGAGGGAAG
>JBBPBX010065473.1:0-14376 GCA_038048925.1 Garcialebias charrua | reverse complement strand
TATATATCAAATTATTTTGTGAGTTTTGATCAAAGAAAAGCATAATAAACTTCCCTTCAAATTATTATTATTTTTTGTTTGTTTTTAAGATGAAGATTATTGTGATTTGCTCAGAACAGCCACTGAACATTTTTGACAGTTTAATTGGTTTGCTTTTATCCATTCTTTTATAAACTGTCTAAAAGTGTGCTTGATGCTTACGATGGTATGAAGCTGGTGTTGTAAAGGGAAATAAAATTAATTTGTATAAAACATAAGGAAATATTTTGTTATTTCTTATCATCATGCTCAGTAGGGCAATAAGGACAGAAGTATCTTGGTATTTTGAAACAAAATATATTATCTGAGTTTTCTCATGAAAATAATATTTGTAGCACTAATTAACTGTATTCTGCTAGCAGTCACTATCTGTTCTTCTTGGGGTTTTTCCACTTCATGGTGCACTCATTCTATTTTTTTAATCTGCATTTCAATTAAGATTGTTCCTAATAACTGTAAATTTTTGTTTCTCTTATTAGAGACACAGCAAATCTGAAATGTGCCATAAACACATTTGGCTTACCAGCAGTCATTGATTTGTATAATTAATAACTAAAATTTGACAAGACGACAGCCGATCACTGTTATCGGCTGACAATGACAAATTTTTGGAGTCAACCTAATAGCCTATATGCCACGGACTTCCGTTCCAGCACTTCCGCATTCATGACACAGTCGGCGCACTTCCGGTTTGCAGTCAACACGGTGTTAGCGATGGCGTTCTTCACGAGATCTCTGCAGGACTTGCCGACAGTCACTGTTAATAATGTCTACAGAATAATTCAGACCTTCTCTAAAGCGCCCACATCTAAGAAGGATAAAGGATTTAAGCTTTGTGTCCAACTACATAAATAAATATGAAGGTAAGTCGGTATTTGTTTTCAGTTCACCAAACTGCCTCATGTAGGCTAACACAGCTAACATAGTTAGCCTTGCTAATCTGTTGAGTAAACGTGTTTTGTCTGTACAATGTTTTCTTATTAACACAAATGTTAGTTTCAAACAAGGAGGCAGGAGAAGTCAGTTAGGGCTGAGTGTTTACAGTCCATGAGGAAGAAGCCAGAAGCCCCACTGTTTGAGTCAAAGCCACCTGACAGTTCAGTTTCAAACAAGGAGGCAGGAGATTTAGAGCAGATTTAGAAACAAAAGTTATTTTAATTCAAGTTTGTTTACAAAAGTTGAGCTGAAGTCAAACCTGTTAAATCACTGTTTGTAGCAGGCCTTAATAAGAGATGTTTTCTTTCACTGCACAGGACACGGCAGGTGTTGGTGATGATGAGGGAACCCCTGGTCCAGCCTAGATGTTTGTGAGACGTGGGAAGACACCACCGCTACAGCTCAAACATGAGGGAAGCAGTGAGGAGCTGAGATTGGATCCAAACACCAAATACAAACAAGTTGTTCCACTGAGGCACTGTAATCTGACTGATTACATGTTTTTAAATCTCCAAAAGCAGTCGAGGAAGCTGGGAGTTAGTCAGAAGATGTAATAATAATAATATAATTTAAACAGTGTTTAAATATTGTGCCTCATTTAGCTTGACTCATACGTTTTGTACAGTAATGTAACATCATCATCAAATTTCTTTTTAATAAAATGGCTAAAACTGGACTCTAAGCCTGTCTTAAACCAAAATACAGTACACATTTTTTTTGGGTGATAATACATCAATGAAGACAAAAGTCAGAATGTTTTGAACATTTTATTTTCTTACAAGTAGTAAGTAGTGTGACTGTAGTGTCAGGGTAGTCCTTGAAGTCTGCAGGTAGATTTTTATGTATCTGCTCTTCAGGTAGAGCCGAGTACTGTCAATAAAAAGTTGCTGTGAAAATCCGGCTGACCGTGGACTGATGGACACCGTACGGGTCAGCAAGGTCCCGTTGCTTTGATCCAAGGTCAAGGTCATTTAAGAACAGGAAGAACTCAACGGGCTGCAGGGTATGGGTTGACGGGGTGGTGTGGTTAAATAATCAATAAATAACACTGAACAACTGGTAATAACTAATAATTAAATCTCAATGTCACTACTTGTGCAATAACCTGTCACACAACCTGTGTAATGTTGATTATGTGCATACATATATATGCACATAAAGTTTATATATATATATATATATATATATATATATATATATATATATATATATATATATATATATATATATATATATATATATATTTAAAACTTTATGTGCATGTTAGCTTATATTACTAGCTTGAAATACTTGCAGTAGTTAATTCAAATTCATCCTGCTGCATTGTTATATCCGTCTCTCTTCAGGACTTTGTGAATATTATAATTACTTTTTCACTGTGCATGCTTTTAGTATACATACAGTAGTTTGTTCTTTGATTTTTAGCAAGTCAAATCTGCTCTTCTCATCCTGAGCACTTCATTGTACTGTTAACTCTGTGTTAACCTGTATAAGACAAATAAACACAAGTTGAACTTGATGGGGAGTTCCTCTCAGTTCTTGGTGAACACCGACCATGAATGGCAGAGCAGTCACATCAGGAGGTCAGATGATGCAAACCTGAAAAAAACAAAAAAAACAAGTGTTCATATTTACCTACAAGTAAAAAACCAAACAGAGAACTCTTTATGAGAGTTATGCTTTAAAATAAATAATTACATCTCAGGAAATTAAATGTTTAATTGGAGTGAAACAGTTCTGGTTTCATATTAAAGGAAACAGCAGAGAATATTTCAGAGGTGTAACAGCTCTGAAGTTACTAAGAGTTTACAAACATATTTACAGATTAGAAAACATATGTTAAAATCTGAATATTATTTTAAAAGTATGTAGTTACAAACTTTTATTAAATCACTCATCATGACTCCAACATTAAATCTACAAGTGCAGGGTGTGGAGTCGAGTGATAATCGTGTTTCTTACTGAGCTGCAGCTGCTGTGTTCTCCTCCTCCTCGCTGTCCTCTCTGCTGCTTCTCTCCCAAAGCCCCGGTCATGGAAGTGGAAGGGAGAATTATTCCACTGGAACAATGCAGGTACAGCTCCTTTTTAACCACTGTTTGATGCTGGCTCTTGAATATTCTGAGGTTTAAAACGCCGGCTACAACCGAGTGTTAGCTTTAAGGCTAACTCGGTTAGCCACGAACTCTGGCATTAAAATATAAAAAACTAAGCGCTCTATTGTCCCTGCTATTCACTGGACACAACGGCACACAACAAATCTCTCTTGTTGTACCAGTAGCTCGCAGATAATTTACCTTTTGTGTCTTTTACATGGTCTAGTTCTAGAAGCTACCGCTAACAACAACAGTAGTAGATGAGAGCCGGAAGTGAAGCGTACGGGTCACATTTTAACGGAAGTACGTCACCACTACCCGTGGCATATAGCCTATTCAGGCAGGAGGCCACAGCTGAGACAGTTTAGCAAACACAAAACTGGCTAAAACTCAATCAGGTTTACAGATCTTACCCGAGACGTCTCACAACACATAATCTCAGCACTAATTCAAGATGGTGCCAAAAGATTAGAAAAAAATTACCTGGCTATAATTTTGTCAATTTTATAAATATTTCACTGTTTATAAATTTAGTATGATAGTAGTTAATATGTATCGCAGATCAGATTGTAAATGTTACTTATCATATGAAATATTTGCTTAAAATGTTAGCAATAACTGGAGTCGACGATGTTGGCCTGTTAGCAGAATATCTCATGAATTACTGGCCGAATCACTGGCAAGACACCTACAATTAATTTACCTTCTGAATCAATTCTGTCATTAAACTCTGGCATAAAATACAATGAGCAATTTGCAGCAATTTGCTTTCCTTCAAGGAATGTTAGGTCTTTATTGTCTTTTGTGTTCACAGGTAAAACGACTAGGAGGAAATGTATTTCCCACCATTCACAGCTTTGCTGCATTCCATAGATCAGACTGAAGTGACTCATTTTTTAATCAGAGTCAGAGTCAGAGAGTCTTTATTGTCATTTGCACCGCATGTGGTACATGTGATGAAACGAGATTATGTACACGGGGTCCCAGTTACATCCAACAACAAAACGTAAGAGAAAAATAGTAATAACATCTAGAATATAACTAAGAAAAGAAAACATCAACTAGAAATACACTAAGCCCTAATGTAATAGAAAAACATCATTATAAACAGCAGCACGAACATGAGTCTGTATGAGCAGATGGTCACAAATGAACACAGCAACAAGAAAACAGATCAGCATGTTGTGATATTTTGCAGTGATTATTCTTATTGTTTATTTATTCATGAGTCTAACAGCCTCAGGGTAGAAGCTGTTCCTCAGTCTAGTGGTTCTACATTTGATGCTCCTCAACCTCCGTCCTGAGGGGAGTGGGGCAAAGAGTGTGTGTGCTGGGTGAGTGGGGTCTTTCATGATGCAGGTGGCTCTTTTCCTGCATCTGGAGGTGTAAATGTCTGTGATGGTGGGGAGACTGACTCCAACAGACTTCTGTGCAGCCTTCACCACTCTCTGTAAAGCTTTTCTTTCTGCAGCTGTGCAGCCTCCATGCCACACGTTGATGCTGGAGCACAGGATGCTCTCCACTGCACACCTGTAGAAGGAGGTGAGAACTGGGCTACTCAGACCAGCTCGTCTCAGCCGTCTGAGGAAGTAGAGTCTCTGATGACCTTTCTTGATCAGGCTGGTGGTGTTGTTGGTCCAGCTGAGGTTATCATTCAAGTGTACACCCAAGTATTTGTAGCTGGAGACCACTTCCACCGCAGATCCACTTATGTTCAGTGGGGTGTGGGTGTGATTGTTCCTTCTGAAGTCCACAATCATCTCCTTTGTCTTCTTCACATTCATGTGAAGGTTATTGTCCTTGCACCAGCTCTCCAGGTGTTCCACCTCCTGCCTGTAGCTGGACTCATCATTGTTTGTGATGCATCCCACCACCGCTGTATCATCTGCAAACTTTACAATATGACAGCCTGGATGGGTGGCTGCACAATCATATGTGAGCAGAGTGAACAGGAGAGGGCTCAACACACATCCTTGAGGAGAGCCAGTGCTGAGGGTAATGGTGGAGGAGGAGAAGTTGTGGATCTTCACGGACTGTGGTCTGTTTGTTAAGAAGTCTAGTACCCAGTTACAAACGGAGGGGCTTAGTCCAAGTGTGGATAGTTTGTCCATCAGAGTTTGGGGGATCATGGTAGTTGAAGGCAGATGTGAAGTCCACAAAGAGCATACGGACGTAGGAGTCCTTCTGATCCAGGTGGGTGAGAGCAGTGTGGACCACAGAAGATAATAATAATAATAATAATGAATTCAATTTATAACGCGCTTTTCATTAGTGAAAATCTCAAAGCGCTACACACATTGAATGCTACACACATTCATACACCGGTAGCGGCAGACTACCATGCAAGGTGCTTTCCAGTCCTACCGGGAGCAACTCGGGGTTAAGTGTCTTGCCCAAGGACACAACGACACATGGTGTGGGGAACCGGGATTCGAACCGCCAACCTTCCGATCGGGGGACGACTGCCATTACCACTACGCCACGGCCGTCTGTTGATCGGTTCTCGTGGTACGCATACTGATGAGGGTCCTCGTTGATGTTGACGGTTGTCTTGATGTGGGTCATGACCAGTTTCTCAAAGCATTTTGCGACTATCGGGGTGAGAGCCACCTGGCCGATAGTCATTCAGACCAGTCACTGTGGAGCTTTTTGGGACTGGGATGATGGTGGCGGTCTTCAGGCAGGTGGGAACTGTCTCCAGTGCAAGTGAGGTGTTGAAGATGTCAGCCAGCACCTCACAGAGCTGATCAGCACATTCCTTCAGAACTTTCCCAGGGATGTTGTCTGGACCGGTTGCTTTATGAGGGTTGATCCTTCTGAGACTACCTCTCACTTCTGCTACGGTCACGCTGAGGTGCTCTTCATCTAGTGGTGAGGGGAGTCTGGTGCTGGGTGGTCTATTTGGGTCTTCAAAGCGTGCATAAAACTTGTTGAGGGCATTAGGCAGAGATGGGTCTTTGGGGCATTGTTTGCTCCTGCCTTTATAATCAGTTATGCATTTGATACCCTTCCACATGCTCCGTGGGACTTGTGAGGAGAACTGACCCTCGATCCTCTGTGCATATGTGGCCTTGGCCCACTTAATGCCAGCAACCAGCTCTTTCCTGGTCTTTCTCAGCTCCTCTGAGTCTCCAGACTTGAAGGCAGCATTCCTAGCTGCCAGCAGGGTGCAAACCTCTGCGTTTAACCAAGGTTTTGTGTTGGGGTAACATTTAACATATTTTTTATGGATACATTTTCAGAGTATGGGCTAATATAACCCAGTACTGATGAAACATATACAGGTAGTCCCCGACTTATGAGCGAGTTCCGTTACGAGTTGCTCGTAAAGCGAAAATTCGTAACTTGGAACGGCCGCCACGTGTCTCGTAAGTCCGGAATTTCGCTCGTAAGTTGGAACGGTTTTGCTAGCGCGACTACAAACACTCGTTTTTCATCGAAAAACTGCTTACGAGTGCATAAAAATGATCGGAAACGTGTGTCCACATGTTTAGCTAACGAACTGTGGTGAAAAAACACAGAAAAATTCTGTAGTTTTTTGCNATATATATATATATATATATATACAGTATATATACATACACACACACACACAGATATGTATATATTAATGCAACTTCGCTGAAAAAATGTCAAGATGTTTGGAAGTGTAACTCATCTCATTAATCAGTCCCTTACCAGTGGAAATTTTCCTAGCAAATGGAAAGTGGCTAGAGTTATGCCCATTTTAATATCTGGGGCACTGGATTTGGCATGTAATTATAGGCACATAAGTATCTTGCCTGTATTCTCTAAAATTTTGGAGAAGGTGGAGGCTCACCAATTAATGAAGCACAGTTTGTTCTTTGTCCCCATCACTCCACAGAGACTGCTACTTGTGAATTTACTGAACAGGTCCAACCATCATTTGATCAGGATAAAATATCATATAATCATACAATATGATATTTTTTCATTCACAAACTATCAAATCTTAAATTTTCCAAGTTAAGTTTACAGTGGTTTAAATCACATCCTGCCACTCGTGAGCAGTGTGTTGTCATTGCTGGTGAGAAAGGCGCAGTTCTGAGTTTTCTTCTTCATTTTAGTCTCTACATACATGTAAATGCTTTGCCTGAGTCATGTCCTGGTGCAGCTTTTCAGTTGTACACGGATGATGCAGTTGTGTATGTGGCTGATAAAAACATTACATCAGTGTCAGCACAGCTGTCATGTTCTTCAGAGGATATGGCAGCATGGTTTGACAAGTCCTGTCTTACCTTGACTGTTAAAAAAACCTGTCAGTTTGCTTATCCTCAAGAGCTCAGTCTTGGGAAAATGGCACTAATTTAGAAATGAAGATCAATGGTCAACATATTGAACATGTTTCAGAAGTAAAATATCTTGGTTTTTGTTCTAAATTATCACGTAAAACTTGAATGTAAGCCGGTAAGCTCTGGTAAGTAGAAAAAGCAAATTTGCATTCATTTACATTAATTACAGATCATTTACCATTTCATAGTGCTGTTTGTTGCACTCAGGGATTTTCTCTGATTAAAGTTACTGTGTAACTTCTTGGTCTCAAGCAGCAGCTCCAACCTTCAAGCCTCTAAGATAATGATTTAAAATCAAGCAGTTAAGATAAGATCTGGGAAAGAAAACCCATCGGATCACATCACTGTTATGTTCTTAAGAAACTTAAATTTTGAAAACTTTGTCAAATTCTCTAATCCTACATTTATTTTTAAACGTTTAACTGGACGGGCTCTTCAGGCACTCAGACCTTTCAGTTCCTCTCAGATCCACATGCTCAGTAACTCACGGAGCACACAGTGGGAACAATAGGGATCCTTTTCGGAAAATTTCCTTGGGCCAAACAGCCTTTTCTGTACGAGGGAACAACACATGGAATTTCCTACCTACAGATTTTAAACTGATTTCTGACTAGAACCATTTTAGATTAAGACTGAAGCAGATTCTGAAAGAGAGCTAGTTTTGTCATCATGAGTAAATGCCACCTTTAATTATCTGAAAAAGCTAAGTCTGGTCCTCTGGACATTCAAAAAACAAAACAAAATAATAATCGTAGAAACTGAAGGATATTATGCTTATAAAACACTTGTGACATTGTTTCAATCAGTATAAAAGTGTATAAAAGCATAATATCCTTTATCCTTCAAAACGTTTTGTCTTTCGTCCGAAAGACTTCCTCAGTCTGAGATGCTGTATTTAGCTCAGTCTTATAAATAGCACCCTCTCACAGTGGATCAACCAGTTGGCTGATGACAGCCGAAACCAGCTGCTCACATGATCAAGGAGGACCATCAGCCTAACGATGGATCGTTAGCACCCTGATGGTTGTTTGCTATTCACAGAGGGCTGAGTGATACTAGCAATAACAGCATTGTAAGAGGGGGACAGTTGAACCCGGAGGCCTCCACCTCTGTTTAATGATGGATGGTTTCTTTTCACAAAGATGGCCTCCTTTACTCCTCTCTCAAACCATCGTTCCTCTCTATCAAGGATGTGAACATCTTCATCCCTGAAAGAGTGACCGCTGGCCTGGAGATGAGTGTAGACTGCAGAGTCCTGACCTGATGATGTTGATCTTCTGTGCTGGGCAGGTACCGGTACATCCTTTTGGCCACTGGCCAAAAGGATGTACCGGTACCTGTCAGCAAAATCACAACTAAAAGTTCAAATTTATAAGACAGTAGCTGAAAGCTACAATACACACAATAGAATCTAAAAGTTAAACTAAGCTAAAATTGAACTAAACCTAAAATAAGCAAAACTATAGATAAAATCTAAAATGAACAAAACAGTTGCTAGAATGAACTGGACAAAAAGCTAAAATCTAGCAAAACCTTAATCAATAGCTAAAATGAGTAAAACAGTATAGCTAAAAGCTGCAAGGAACAAAAAATGAAAAACTAGCGTGAGTTTAGTGACCTAGATTTCAGACAACGATGATTTTGAAGGTTTGGAAAAGGTCTCAGTGTATTTCTATGGGAAATATTTTGGTAAATAAAATTAAATAATTCAAAATATATACAAGTTACAAATACTAAAGTTATATCACACTATTCTCAATCAAGTTAAACACACTGATAAATGAATGAAAAAGCACAAAGTATGGGAAAGTAGTATGGCTGTAAAAAAATGGTTCGAAACGATAACAATAAAACAAAAACTGCTCAACTCTGATCAAACCTCCTGATATTTAAATAAACTGAATTGAATTGATGCACAGCTGCTGTTTTAAATGATCAATACTTGAAGAACTTAAAAAATCTACTGTGTGAGTTGTTACCAAGCAAGAAGAAACTCTCAACATCTTTGCACTCTTGTCTCCTGTAGATAAATATAGCTTCATCTCACTCTCCTCTTTAAAAGAAAAGTCAAAAGGAGCAACCACCTTCCTCCAGAAGACACAAACTCACTCGTCTCTCTTCAGTCTGATATAAAGCACTGCAATTTATACCCAGCTTCAACGCTCTTCAATATAATGTGAACACTGAGAAAATATTTCATACAGTTGCCAGAGCAACAGTGAACTTTTTATGATCCAAAATGGAGAACAGCTGAGCTGAGAGAGGGATGAAGGAGGGATGACGGAGGAAAGGGAAAAGCGATAAGGTTGTGAACATATGGAGGAGAAAGAGGCAGGAGCTGATATCCAGCATGTTATCTGTTCTGACAGGCCAGCTCATCATGCTTCTTCTTCTTGGCTCAGATCTGAGAGGGTGAGGGTATTATGAGCTATCCGCCCCCTCACCCCAGCTTCCTGTGTCCTTCTCTGCCTCCCACTTACCTCTCCTGCTCTCCCTCGTCAGCTTCGCCAGGTCCTCGTTGTCTCCCACCCAGTTGTACTCCACCGGCATCGAGACGGGCCTGAGCCTGCCTGGAGAAACGAAGCACAAGGAGCTTTAATATTACACTTCTGTTGCTCCACACACACATTAAACAGCTGGAGACACCCCAAAAAATGCACCCCACCCCCGGTTTGCACGCCTGCGAATCGATATGTCACAATAAGATAGAGGTCCTACCATATGTGGGAGTGCTCCCCCTGCGGACCGACGACGCCTCCTGGTTCTGGTCGTACTCGTAGCAGTAGAGTATAGAATCCTCCTCCACCAGGGGAAACTGCCGCCGACATTCCTGGTCCAGGTAGGAGTTCGGTGACTCAGATCCCTCCGCGGCTTGGACGTCCATCTGCTGATCCTCATCCTGCAGATCCCCCTTATCGTCTCTGATCAAAATGAGAAAAAAGAAGACGTATGATGCCAAATGCACGTAAAACTAAAACAAGAGGAGCTCGAAACAAAGAAAAAGGTTCATGTGTTTAAAATGGTTTATAATAGGGACACAGGGAAACTTGAAGTAGTTTGTAAATATTTTAAAAGAGCATCACTAAACCTTTCCGTTTCAGTTTTATTGCTTCTACCAAACACAACCAGTACATGCCAAACTATAGCAATTATTTTAACACTGTTTGAATGTGTTAAATTCATATGATTTATCGCAAACATTTCTAAAGTGGCACAAAACAAAATAGACTACAGTAGTCACTCGCTACTTTGTGGTTTGATTTTGGTGGCTCACTCTTTTGCAGTTTTTCATAGTAAGAGTGGGCATGGCACATAACTGGCTGATTGATGGATGAGCCATGGATTGTTTATTTAAAATAAATAATTTTAAATGATTTGGCATCTTTGTGCAGCCCACAAGTGCAGGGGGAAGCTCCCTCTGCAGCCTGTCATGATCTTCTCTCTGCCACCCACACATTTCTGCACTGTGCTGCAGCAGCTTCGTGAAGGGTTGACCCTTTGCTGTGCAGATGCACCAAAAGACTTTTGTCTTCCAACTTAAAATTCAAAGTATGTCACATCGTAAAATCATCATAATCACAAAATATAAAGGTGGTAAAAGTTATTTCTTATTATTTCAGAACTTCTATGTTCAGTTGTTACAGTGTAATTGATCAAGAAGTACATTTCTGCACCGTGCTGCTGCGTGAAGGGCTAACGCTTTGCGGTCCTGCTGCGCTTCTATTCTCTACAATTTCAATTTAATTACTGTAATATTTTAAATAAATAATCCGTACTGTATGGATTGTTTATTTAAAATATTGCTATATTTAAATTTAAATTGTTTATTTACACAGAAGGAGGGAGCCTGGGAGTGAAACTTGAACTTGAACTACTGTACTGTATTTCATGGTTCTTCACTTATCGTGGGGGGCGTGGTCCACTAAACCCCGTGATAAAAGAGGGACTTCAGCTCTTTTTAAAAACACAACTTTTCAAACCTGGCTTTTAAATTAATTAGATAATGGGCCATATTTCAAGAATCTTTTTTTGAATCTTGGTCAACCTTGGAATCTTGTTCTTGGTTTTTCTGAACATTTGTTTTCTTTCTTTACAGTGTTTTGTACTACCTGTTTATCTGTAAACTAAATGGATTTTTTTACATTTTAATTATGTTACAGTTTTAGTATTGTTTTATGTCATGTTTCTTCATTACAATTACAACTTGATCTCCTCAGTTCTTTGTTCCATTTATTGATAATTATCATATAATATGCATTATTGTGCAATTGTTTTACAATCCATATTTTATTAGATGTTGCTTAGAGTTAGTGAAAAATGTTTTGTTTTTCTGTCTTTTCAGTTTTTAGTCTTTAAATCTGTTTGTTACTCTCAGCGGCATGGACATTTCTCTAAAACTGTCTGATTGATTGAATTGTTAAGTAAACTGATACAAAATATCAAATGTGCTATGAAAAAGTTTCTCATTTGCCTTTAACAATCTGTTGCTGTTAACCTAACACACTGGATTAATGATTTTTTTTAAAATTCAGATAAAACAGAAAAATCTATTTAGAAAAAGTCTGAGTATAGGTGACATTAGTCTGTTTGCAAATATAGTTTCTCTGTTCTTAATTCATTCTGAATCGGTGCTTCACTTCTTTTGAGAACAACACAAATCTGCAAAATGAGGCAAGCTGCTAATGTTCTATCAGAAAACAGATAAAAAAGGAATCTGCATGGCGGTGTTCAACTCCAGAGCAAATTATTTGGTAAAGCCAGCACTGCTTGGGACCCTCTAAGTGTTTCAGATGTACTTGTGTTCACCTGGGGGTGTAGGGCTCTGCTGGAGGAGGTGGGATGTAGAGATCCTGCAGGGCGCAGCTACTCCTCCTGGACGGCGTGCTTAAAGTGCTGGTGGGCGTAGCGACACTGCTGCCGGGGCTCTGAGGGAAAACGTGCTGCGTGTAAGTGTGTTTAAATGTGCAAAAGACACACAGAAAGACAGATGGGCAGAAAGAAAGGAGGAGAGAAACAGGTACAGAGAATGACAAAAATAAAGTTTGGACGTCACAGCGGTGGAACGTTTGTTTTGATCAGACAGTGAAGCTGGTGTCTCACCTGTGAAATGAGTGGTAAACATTTGTAAGGTAGTTCAAACTGGTCCAGTCACCAGCCTCACAAGCATTCTATGTATTTGCACATTTATCATTTTAATTAACTTGAAACTGTAATTTTACCTCTTTGATAGGCCTACAATCACCCTAACCTTTTCAGAATATCAAAACCGTGTTAGGATTAATGTTTTGCAGGGACTAATGGATTGACAATATGAGCAGGGCCAAGATCAAGGTGTATTGCTGCAATTTTAAAACAACTGCAGGCACAAAAAAAAAATCATAACAGTTTAAACAAATCTAAAAAAGCTAAGTCTGGTCCTCTGGACATTCAAAAAATAAAACAAAACAAAGCAAAAAAAATGTAGAAACGTTTCGTCTTTCGTCCGAAAGACTTCCTCAGTCTGAGTTGCTGTGTTCAGCTCAGTCTTATAAATAGCACCCTCCCACAGTGTTGCACAACCAGTTGGCTGATGACAGCCTGAAACCAGCTGCTCACATGATCAAGGAGGGCCATCAGCCTAACAATGGATCATTAGCACCCTGATGGTTGTTTGCTATTCACAGAGGGCTGAGTGATACTAGCAATAACAGCATTGTAAGAGGGGGACAGTTGAACCCGGAGGCCTCCACCCCTGTTTAATGATGGACGGTTTCTTTTCACAAAGATGGCCTCCTTTACTCCTCTCTCAAACCATCGTTCCTCTCTATCAAGGATGTGAACATCTTCATCCTTGAAAGAGTGACCGCTGGCGTGGAGATGAGTGTAGACTGCAGAGTCCTGACCTGATGATGTTGATCTTCTGTGCTGGGCCATCCTTTTGGCCAGTGGCTGTTTAGTTTCCCCGATATAAGACTGATCACAGCCCTCCTGACACTGAACAGCATACACAATATTACTCTGTTTGTGCCGGGGGACTGGATCTTTGGGATGAACCAGTCTTTGCCGTAATGTATTTTGGGGTTTAAAAGCCACTGGGACGTTGTGTTTAGAGAATAAACGTCTCAATGTCTCTGAAACTCCCGCAACATACGGAATGACCACTGGTCTGGGTCTGGGTTCCTTCTTTTCACCTGATGGTTGGCTGGAGTCCTGTTTGGGTTTCTTCTCTGCTTTCAGGAAGGCCCAGTTAGGATATCCACATTTCCCTAGAGCCTGTTTTGTGTGTGATTTCTCCTTCTGTCTGGCTCCTAAGTTAGTGGGGACGCTGTCTGCTCTGTGGTACAGAGTCCTGATGACTCCTAACTTGTGCTCCAGAGGGTGATGGGAGTCGAACTGTAAATACTGGTCTGTGTGGGTGGGTTTGCGGTACACATCAGTTTGCAAATTTCCTCTATCAGAAACTGAGACCTCACAGTCCAAGAAAGCCAACCTGCCATTTTTTACATCTTCTCGTGTGAACTTGATATATTTATCCACAGAGTTGATGTGATCAGTGAAATGTTGGACTTCCTGAGATTTAATTTTAACCCAGGAGTAAAGGAGGCCATCTTTGTGAAAAGAAACCGTCCATCATTAAACAGGGGTGGAGGCCTCCGGGTTCAACTGTCCCCCTCTTACAATGCTGTTATTGCTAGTATCACTCAGCCCTCTGTGAATAGCAAACAACCATCAGGGTGCTAATGATCCATTGTTAGGCTGATGGCCCTCCTTGATCATGTGAGCAGCTGGTTTCAGGCTGTCATCAGCCAACTGGTTGTGCAACACTGTGGGAGGGTGCTATTTATAAGACTGAGCTGAACACAGCAACTCAGACTGAGGAAGTCTTTCGGACGAAAGACGAAACGTTTCTACATTTTTTTTGCTTTGTTTTGTTTTATTTTTTGAATGTCCAGAGGACCAGACTTAGCTTTTTTAGATTTTTCTACCTGGATTATTGAGCATGCATCAGAGTGTT
>JBBPBX010065472.1:0-12781 GCA_038048925.1 Garcialebias charrua | reverse complement strand
TGGGCCCCCCAAGATGACTCAAGCCCAGGGGCCCCCATCCTCCTAAATCCGGCCCTGGTTAGCAGGGTGAATAGAAGGGGGCTCAGCACACATCCTTGCGGGGCTCCTGTATTCAATGTGATGGTGCTGGATGTGTTATTCCCGACCCGTACTGTCTGTGGTCTCCCGGTCAGGAAGTCTAGCAGCCAGTTACACATTGATGTGTTCAGCCCCAGACTGACCAGTTTAAAGCTAGATTCATACTTGACGCGCCGCGCAGCGCGCGAGGGTGCGCGCTCCAAAAGTGACGCAATTTCACAGTCCCCGCCCCTGCGCGTTGGCCCCGCGCAGGGGATTAGCGCGTGCCGTGCACCTCTGAATTTTTGAAACTCCGCAAGCCCTGCGCGCGCGCGGTGGGCGCTACGATTTGATTGACAGGTCCTCACCGACAGCCTTCACCCTCTTCACGCCGGAGCCTGCAGCTGTTTGCGCCGCTGTGGTCGTGGAGACGGAGTCGCGACGCATGGAGGAATGTTTTGTGACACAAAATGTATTAAATTATCCTTCATTCCTGATCTGGAGTCGGACTTTTCTTTTGTTTTTTCGCCAAAAGTCACGTGATCGCTTTCTCCTCCGCTGACTCCATGCATTAAAACCGCAAATAAAGACAACAGTTCAGCACGCGAGCAGAAAGCTATTTGTTTTTGTTGTGTGACGTCAAACAGTTCTTCTTCTACGGTAGATTTCTTCTTCTACACCTTTCTTGCAACATATGCACAGGTTTTAGAGGGTACTGCCTCCTGCTGGTCCGTAAAAGAACAGCACTTTGCCATGCGCCGCCGTGGGACAACTATAAACACCGAGGCAACACTATAAACGCATTTTGCCGCACGGCACAGTGCACGCGCAGCGCGCGCGCTCCAGCCTGCGGACCAAAGCGCGAGTCTAACTCAGCCTTTAGGATGTCTCATTAATAGGTAAAAGTGGCTATTAATGAGACACTTGGGTTGCCATACCAAGCCATCTTTTTAATGAAAAGTTCAACTGAGACACACCTTTGCTATAATTTTGAGCAAACAAACAATTGTTTTAAGTGTTAGTTTTGTTAAATTCTTGTTAAAATCCTCCCATGCACGCTCCCACGGCCGCAATTTGGCAGCCAATCGATTTTTGGCACAACACCGGCCCACATTTCCGGGTTGTTAGCAGTGACGCGTAACAAACGCGATGTGTCAGCAGTGATGCATAATAGATGCAACTTATACGACGAAGCGATTATTTATGTTATTATTTCCACTTTATTAGACATATTTGGACTGATGCGACTTATAGGATGGTGCGACGTGTACAGCGGCAAGTACAGTAGTTGTAGATGCACATCTATTGATTACTTTCTGTGATTTTAATTAAGATTTGATCAGAGTTTTATGATGAGGGGTTTATTATAGGTGTGTCTTGTAAATGAGTCCTCGTGGCTCAATGAGACTAACCTGTAGAAATAAAGGTTGAATGAAAAATGAGATATTTTGCTAACGGTATAGAGAAGCAAACATGGACTAAAGCAATTTAGTAAAAACTCAGCAGAGATAAATAAAAACTGATTTAATAGCTGTTTTCTTTTATTCATTGTGAACAACCCTACAGAGATGGTATTTAGGAGCCCTTGTGGTATCCTATAAAATACTTCTTGGTTTTGTCCACACGCATGATTTTTGATTTCTTCAAAATTGACAATCAACCCATTACAACGATGGTGCCACTGCACAGAAACATATTGCGATACTCATAGTTACGGCTCACACTAAGTATCATATCGCCTCTCCCTTCCTCGTCTGCACAGCCTTCGGTATGGAGCCCAAGGGACTGAGCGGAATGAGGAGAGATGAAGTGAGCGTTGTGCTATTGTTGAACACAAGATTTAAGTGTCTGGCACCACTGGAGGTGTCAGACTCAGCGCACGGCATCATTGTAAAAGACAAATGTTAGAATGAGTCTAAAATGGCTGTGAGAAAAGCCTGAGCTGCAGCAGTAATGCTCACCACTCTCAGAGCACCAGTCGTCTTTGCAGGGAAATGGATTCCTCGACAGTTTTATTTGTTATTTTGATGTTTGTGAACAAGGTTTGAACATCAGTCCTGCATAATGAACAATACCAATAATGAAAAAGGTGGGATGTTGAAAAATGTAAATAGAAACAGAATGCAATGAAGAAACTACAATAAACTCCTTCTTTATTCACACTGGAATAAACAAATCAAAGGTTTAAATTAAAAACTGTGCCATATTTGGACAAAAACATGGCGATTTTGAAATTTATGGCAGCAAAACATCTAAAATAAATTTAAAAAAAGCATGTTCACCACTGTGAAGCATCCTCTCTTGTTTACCAATGTCTCACGACTGAGGAGACCAGTTGGAGTTTTTGGAGGGAATGGTGTCCCATCCTGGCCTGATGGAGGATTCATTCATTCATTCATTCAACCTTTATTTATACAGGCTAGCCTCGTTGAGTCACGGGGACTCATTTACAAGAGGGACCTGTCTCACTCACACCAAACAACCATCCACTCTCACACTCACACCTAGGATTCTAGCAGCTCAAGTGTCCTGAATGTATATGTTTTTGCTGAATGGGAGCTTATGCTGTTGCAAAACCTGTAGATACTTTTCTGCATTGATGCTGCTTTTCCAGATGTGTAAGATGCCCATGCCAAGATCACATTGTGTTTTTTTGTCATATGCAATGTTAACACAAGGTTAACAGTACAATGAAATGCTTAGGATAAGAAGAACAGATTTTTCAGAGGCACTAATGCACCCCTATACCATCAGAGAATCAGAGTTTTGAAATTTGTGTTGATAACAGGCCGGATGGTCTTTTTCCTCTTTAGTAAGGAGGAGATGGTGTTCATAATTTCCAAAAAATGCATTTCAAATCTCAATTTGTCTGAACTCAGAGCAGTTCTCCTCTTTACCTCAGTCCATTTGAAGTGATCTTTAACCCATTAAACATGGTGGTGTTTCTGGATGGTTTTCACACGCTGCTGCTTCTTTGCATGATAGAGCAGCATTAGTAGATCGTGGAAAATGCTCTCTGGAAGTATTCCTGAGTCCAGAACAGAACCAGACCTGTTTGTAATGACTGCATGGTCAACTAAATAATGGACCACATTTTACAATACAATACAATACAACTTTATTTATAAAGCACTTTAAAACAACACCGTTGGCCAAAGTGACATTTTGAGTCACTAAATTTCAAAGAAGGGAGTGACCTAACTCAAACTGAGCCATCTTGACCACTAGGTTAAAGTATGTATCGTATTTTCCGGAAAATAGGTTGTGGTTTTTTGCCTAATTTGCATGCCCTGCGACCTATAGAGAGGTGAGACCTATTTATGGATTCTTCCCCATATTTTTAGACCAATTTTTGGCTCAGATATGACCATTTTTCATTTTGGCAAAAAATGGTGCAGTACCAATTTTGTCCGCTAGGGGACACTTCCAGAGAGTCCACCGACCGTTTCCAGCTCATGTGTCCGAAAAAAGCCTCCTCTGCTTGGACTGACCCTGTCGCTGCCCGGCCTCCTGCTCTGGAGGTAACTTCTGTTTGCTGTGTTTGTTTGCTGTTTGTTAGCAAGATAAGTCAAGAACCACAGGACAAATTTTTATCAAACTTACAGAATGTCATCACTGTATGGACATTTACAACTGACTAGATTTATGAGATGTTTGAGATTTTTTTTAAATCGATCTTTTTAGCATTGTTGTTAGCGGTTAGCTACCGTAAACAGATACTATTTAGATAAACAGCTCATAAACCACTTGGCGGATGTTTTTCAGCTTACAGAATGTAATTATATGGGTTTCATTTACAAACTGTTGACCTGTATGAGACATTTGAGATAAAATTCAATTTATTTATCATTTATTTTCGCAGTGCACGCGACCGTTTGGAAGACATCAAACCGAAACAATTTAAATCCAGCAGATTTGACCATTTCGTGAATTTATTAAAGAACGGTTAAGCTCCGGAACCCTTGTGCTATAATGTCAGCTATAATTTTTAGCAAACAAATCATTGTTTTCACCGTGTTAATCTTCTTAAAAGCCTTGCTGTGCGTTCCTGTGGCAGACATTTGCAACAGAGCTAAACACTCATCCACATTTCCGGGTTGTCTCAGCGGTGACGCTTCACGTCAGCGGTGGATGACGCGTTACGTCGGTGGTGACGTAGGTGCGATCTATATTAAGTTGCGACCCATTTATGGATTTTTCCAATTTTGGGGCAATAATTGGACAAAGCGATCTATATTACGGTGCAACCTATAGTCCGGAAAATACGGTAATGCTAAAAAGATCCACCAGATGGCGCTGTGCCCAGTCTGTTATGGAAGCATGATCCTAGTATAGCTCATTTGCACGTGCTAAAAGGAATGCTTCCAGGTCGCACGGATCGCCATTGAATATGCTAGATTAAGGAAAATGTGCTGGATTTTTTTTCTCCTTCTTCTTCTTCTTCTTCTTTCGGCTGCTCCCTGCGTTAGGGGTCGCCACAGTGAACTACGTCGCATGAAGACTTGGCAGTTATTTCTACGCCGAATTCCCTTCCTGACGCAACCTCAGACCACCGAGCTACCACAGTCCTCTGTGTGGACCAGAGAGCTATATCTGGGACACCTGGAGGAGCAGATGGTGGGGGTTAAGGGCCTTGCTCAAGGGCACAGAGTGGGGTGAATGAGGGTGGGGGCAGGCGTGGGTGCTTCACCTACCCCACCCATATTTTTGATGTTGTCAGTACCAGGGCTTGAACCGGCGGTCTTCCGATCACAAGCCCACCTTCCCTAATCCCTGTGTCACCACTCCCCCAACAAGGAAAATGTACTGGAAATAATTACTTCTTATTAATAAAATATATTTATGAATCATATCATATTTATTAATATTAATTAAAAATTTTCTTTCTATAATTTGGTTAATTTTCCAAGACAATGTTATAATTCCGTTTGAGTGAGAACTATAAGTACATGCTCTATCCTTGCCGATCTTCATGATGCTAATTGGTTAAAGTTATGTAGCACAGCTTCACCACTGAGTGGCGCCGTTTCACCATGGAAATAATTAATTCTGTATCTTGCAGGGTTTTCTCATTCAGCCCAGTGCATCATCATCTTAACCAACAACGTAAATACAGTATGTCAATTATTTTAATGGAAATACGAGTGGCGTAAATTAGCAACATGAAGATAGGCAGAGATAAAGCACATACCTTTCTAAGTAAATGAAGACAGTTCTTATTCATAAACAATGGCGATCCGTGCGACCCGGAAGTATTCTTTTAGCGCATGCTCAAATGAGCTAACACTAGTATAATAATAATAATAATAATAATTGTCTAATCTTGTCATCTGCGTATGTTTCCCATACACAGACGAAATTCGTCTCTGCATTTAACCCAACCACCTACCAGGCGGTGCAGTGAGCAGCCATAGAAGGCGCTCGGGGAGCTGGAGAAATAGGTGTGCACTCATAGACACCCCAAGATGTATGGATCGTGCTTCCGTAATAGATCGGGCAATGACAAGCATCATCGTGACTGTTATTGGGTAAACTTTGAAAGGTATTGATACTTTTTTATTTTTTACAAATTTTGGAGATAAAGACCCTACTAAATAGAATTATGACACTTGATGCAGCACAAAAACTCATTATGTTTAATATTTTTACGTGCGTCACCAAATGGTTGATTGTGTCTATTCATGGTATAGGTAGCAAATTTAAGGTAATGTAATGAAAAATTATAACTTGCTATAAAATCAACTTTCTCCAACCATCTAGTTTATCTGTTTCTGTAAATATGACTCTTTAAGTGTTAAAACATCATGAATATGCTGAAGGAGTTTTCCTACTCCTCACTTTTGTTGCTTTATAAATTTAACTAAGTTACTATGATTAAAATAGAGAAAAACATTCCTTGAAACCTTTATTTATACAGGTTAATCCCATTGAGCCTCAGGGACTGATTTACAAGAGAGACCTGAGAACATTTAGAAATAATTTCAATATTTTTTAATGAAATAGGACCAGGTGGTTTACTTGTGCTACAAGCTCAGGTAGAAGTCGTTACTTATAAGAAAGGAAGAAAAAAAGGTTTTCATAGAGTTTGTCTTGGTGGGGTAGTTAAAGGGTTAATGCAGTGCCCCACCCCCACCCCCCTGAATAATAACAATAATAATGTGTTTTGTGTTAATTGTCATCATTGTATGTTCCCATACAATGGCAAAATTGGCTCTGCATTTAACCCACCCACCGCCAGGTGGAGCTGTGGGCAGCTATTGAAAGTGCCTGGGGAGCAACTGGGGATAATGTGTCCTGCTCAGAGACACCAAGAGATGTGCAATGACTGGGGGTCAAACCCGGGACCTTCGGGTCCCGAGTTGGCTGCCCTGCCTCTGCACCGTGAAGATCACGACCATCCAGTATTGACTCTCCTCGTCTTTTGAGCTCAAAGATTCTTCAGATTCTTGAAATCTTTTGACGATATTATGATGACGAGATGTTCAAATTATTTTTAATGTTCCACTGAGGAACAATAATCTGAAATGGTTCCACTATTTTTGACAGTGTTCACAGACTGGCGAACCTCTGCCCACCTTTACTTCTGAACGAATAAGCCTCAATGTTTTTTTAATACCCAGTCCTCTTTCTGAACTGTTGAAAATTAACATAATAAGTTACCATACTTGCCGCTGTAAATGTTGCATCAGTCCAAATATGTCAAATGAAGTGGGAAAAAAGCATAAATTTGTCGTTTCACCGTATAAGGCTCATTTATTATGCGTCTCCGCTGATCACCCGTAAACGTGGGCCGGTGTTGTGCCAAAAATTGATTTGGCTGCCAAATCGCAGCCGCGGGAGTGTGCACGGGAGGACTTTTACAAGATTTTAACAAGGTTAACACTTAAAAACAATTTTTTGTTTGCTCAAAACTATGCTCGTGCAAATGACAATAAAGACTCTCTGACTCTGACTCTCTACTATATCAAAGATGAAAAAAAATGTTCTTAATAAATGCACTTTGCACACAAATCAACTGCATTTCTAGCATTTTGAGATTTTTGTTAATGAAAAGTGCGTTATAAATTTAATTTATTATTATTATTATTATTTCAAAAGCTGATTAGTGGCTTCGGGAGCACGCAGAGGGATGCCTCGCTGTGCATTTCTTCAAATTTTACCAAGATAACTACCTAAAAACAATAATTTGTTTGTTCGACATTATAGCAAAGGTGTGTCTCAGTTACCCTGATGCATGCTCAATAATCCAGGTAGAAACATCTAAAAAAGCTAAGTCTGGTCCTCTGGACATTCAAAAAACTAAACTAAACAAAGCAAAAAAAATTGTAGAAACGTTTCGTCTTTCGTCCGAAATACTTCCTCAGTCTGAGAAGCTGTATTCAGCTCAGTCTTATAAATAGCACCCTCCCACAGTGGATCAACCAGTTGGCTGTGTCTCAGTTGAACTTTTCCTTAATTCATTCAACCTTTATTTAGTCAGGTAAATCTTTTGAACCTCATGGGCTCATTTATGAAAGCGACCTTATTAATAAATGCACTTTAGTGGTCAAATCAGCTGCATTTTGCCTGGGCAGTGCAGCTAAATGCAGCTGATTTAATGTTTGCTTCAGGAGTCCTGGAGCGAGACGAAGGTGGCTTGTATGGCAAGCCAAGTGTCTCAATAATAGCCACTTTTACCTATTTTGCTTGCCATATTAGTCAAGGGCCCTCTAGTGGCTGAAAATGGTAGTGTTCAATATTTTCCATGTCAGAATGAATGAAATCGTCAGATCTCAGCCAAAAAATTGGTTTATAAATATGGAAAAAAAGAAGTTGCTTCACTGTATAAGTTGCAGACGTGCTAATTTATGCAAAAAACTGTGATTTATAGAGCAAAAAGAATGGTATAAAATGCTCCTCTGGCTGTTTCTTATTTGCACCACTCACTTTTACAAACTGTTGTTGCCAATGGAACAACTTTTGTTGAGATGTTGTTGCTGCCATTATTTTTTACCACCCAAACCAATAAAAATGTGCACATTTTTAGTTTTAATGTCTGATATGTTTACTATATTCCATTGTAATAAAATGTGTGATTATGATATTTAAAAATATTTTTTTTGTGTTTACATTTTACACAATGTCTCAGCTGGTTTTGGGATCAGGGCTGTGTGGTTTCAGCACATGAAGCATGCTCCTTGGTGAATAGTTTAACGAGCTCTTCTGTTCTTTTCATTGTGTAGAAAACTGCAAACTGCAACAACTCTGTTCGCTCGGCGTTTAACTAGTGAAGAATACGAGCTGTGGTATCCAACTATCAGCACTCCTCCAATTTGGACTTCTGCTTCGTAAGCAACCTGACACGCTAAAGAATAACCTTGGAGTTTATTTATATTAATTCAGTTCTCGACTTTACTGGAACATCTTCGTATTTTCGAACATCTCAACACTGCCAAGCATTAACGCCATCTGCTTTTGGTATTTATATCACTCACTCACTTTCAGATCTGTCCTAAAAGTCATCCTTTAATGACAAATGAAACCAGCCACATGGTGTAATGTCACTCTGAAAAGCCAGAACATTTTTTATTCCCTTCCCGAGCGATGAGTTTGTTTTGTGTCATGATGCTTGGCAAGATGTATCCCAGCTTTAAGCACTGTTGGCAAAGTGTGGGCGACGGGCAGTTTCAGTGAGGGGGCGGAGGTTCAGGGTGATTTTGTCATTTGTCATGTGCTCTAGTGAGTCAGTGAAACGGCTGGAGTGGATGGGAGGTGGTTGTGGGCTCTGCTGTACTGTGACTCATTCAGGCTCAGTGAACACGGGCCTCGGGCCTCTCTCCCAGCAGGAGGTGCAGTGAGGGGAACGGCCCTCTGAAGCCTGCTTGCTCCACAGGTATGGTTACAGTTAAGCCTCGGATATAGTCGCGCTTTGGTCCGCAAGCTGGTATGGAAAGCCAGGAGGGCCTAAAACTCGTGAAAATTACATGTTACATCGACACGTTAATGACGTGTAAACAACGCGTTGTTTACACGTTGTTTACACGTTGTTTACACGTCAATTACGCGTCAAATTCGCCTCGAAAAATGACGCGTAAACGACGTGTAAACAACGCGTCAAAGACGCGTTAATTACACGTTAATTACGTGTCATTGACGCGTCTAAATTTCACACGCATTTGACGCGTTATCAACGTGTCAACAACGTGTAAAGTACGCGTTGTTTGCGCCTTCTTTTATTGGCGCAAATTCTTTTGTTTATGTCCCTCTTGGGTAACTTCACTTCCTGACTTCACTATTTTCGCGTCTCTTCTCATTGGCTGTCGGGTCCAGGGCTAAACCACTTCAGCAAAACAGAGGGGTGATTCCAAGGTCCAGGGCTAAAGCACTTTAACAGAGATGTAAACACACGACGGAGAAACTACATTTCTGCTTATATTTTATCACAAGGTTTCTTTTACTGTTTAATGAGGTTATTAATAAATCTAATAAGTGTTTAATTAACCTGTTTCTGTTTCCTATTTCTGACCAACGGCTTATATGTAAAGTAATACAAGTGTAAAATGTGTTTATACTAATGTGAAAAAATGTAACGTCACAGTTAGATATGTAAAGTAATAATATACATATACATACATACATATATATAAATATATATATAAACATATAAATAGTCACATCATAATTTACACCTTATGTTTGCGTGTAAATACTGTACAATAGCCCCGTCCGTGCATTTTTCCACTTTACTTTTAGTTTAAAAATTATAAAAACTAAAGAGCCTACAGTATTTTTAGTCTTTTTACAGTTTAAATAAATGTATACAAAACAAAAAACTAGTGTCACAAATAATCGCCTCCTATTTCTGACCAACGGCTTATATGTAAAGTAATAAAGATAATTCAAAGAATCTTCAAAATGTTTTTATTCAACAGTTAAATGTAACGTCACATAGTTATATATGCAAAGTAATAAATAATAACATATACATATATAAATATATATATATATAAATATATATATATTTATAAACATATAGTCAAACTGTAAAACACTTAAACATATAATAATAGACATAAGCCTAAAATAGTAAAACTGTAACACTGTCCTGAGTTTTTGCATAGTGGTATAAGAGTATGAAGATTTACACCAACTCTAAAACTAAAAACTAAAACACTAAACATTTAATGAACATAATACTGTCTTGAGTTCTTGCATACTAGTATAAAAAAGTATAACTATAAAATAGACTAAAGGTTCTAGCATTGACATTTGCAAAGTGGAAAAGCAGCATATGAGTTAATGTACACAGTATATGTATGAGGTAGTTGATGTTGTTATAGAGGCAAAGTGGCATATGCAGTAAGGCACATTGGGCATCCTTAAATAAGGCTGGTCAGAGAATACTGTATATGTATCAGCAGTAGTGTAGTTATAAAAGTAGTGTAAATATAAACAGTAGTAATAAATGTAACCAGTAGTAATAAATGCAAACAGTATTAATAAATGTAAACATTGAATGTAAACAGACTATAGGCAATGATGTAATACAAACATTAGTGCAAATATGAGAAGTAGTGCAAACATCATAATTTACACCTTACGTTTGCGTGTAAATACTGTACAATGGTCCCGTCCGTGTACTTTTAGTTTAAAAATTATAAAAACTAAAGAGCCTACAGTATTTTTACAGTCATTTTACAGTTAAAATAAATGTATACAAAAAAAAAAAAAACTAGTGTCACAAATAATCGCCGATCCTTTTAACACTCCCAGCACATTCTCTTTTCAACACGCCATTGGTTGGTTCCAGGTGTTGCATGTTCTGGCTCAAAGAGTTTCTTCAGGTCTTCTGCCATCAGTGGTCTTGGCAAGGAAGTGAATACATACTTCCCTGAAAACACTGGCGTGTCTTCGAACAAGGTCAAGGAGACCAAAGGTGTTCAGTCCATCAGCAAATCTATAAAAATAAGTACATAGCAGGAAAAACAATGTAAGGAAACGCATAATATCTGCATTTGTGCCAAGCTCTCACATTGATGGAGTGCCCTCCATATCATGTGACCAGATCCTTCAGCAACAGTTCTAATGAGAACATAATTACGTATTGTGCTTAAAGATGGCTGAAATATGTCTGGGTTTTGTTCACAAATGAGGGAAGAATTGAGCGGGAGATCAACAGGCGGCTTGTTGCTGCATCTGCAGTGATGCGGGTCCTGCACCGGTCTGCTGTGGTGAAGCCAGAGGCGAAGCTCTCGATTTACCAGTCTACTACGCCTGTCGCGATAGTCAATAAATCAATAAAAAAAAATTATGACCATAATTTTCATTTACCGATTTTACCCTAAACCTAGCCTAAACGTTACTCAGGATGTGAGCTGGGCTTATTTTTTAGGATTTGACACAGATCCAGTGAGAGAAAGAGGATTATTCAACAAATTTTTTAACAGATGGATTATTATTAATGACATGAAACCACAACTTTGTAGATAGTATGAAAATATTTAACTGCCACAGAATCATTAAAAAAGTAGATTTTAAATGATTTTGACCATTAAAATGTTTGTTATAACAAATCAAAGATCTCATGTTGTCAGGCCACAGTGACCACTAGATGTCACTGTTGGACCAAAGAATACTGTTGAGTGTGTACAAATACAGTAAAAGCAAAAAGGGAACTTACTGTTCAAGTGCTTCTTTGGTTCTCCACCAAAGATGGATCACCAATGTCTTCCAGGGAAGGCAGTGGAACTGGAAGACCACACAACTTACTGTACAGTCTCTCTGTGAAAAATGCAGGTGACACACCATGAATCAGTGCCACAGCAACCATGACTCCAAAGGTTCGGTAACGCTTCTTCTCGACAGCTGAACACACAAAATACAAATCGTCACTTTTCTTTTAACACGTACAACCAAGAGATAAATTAAATAAACTTGTCAGTGTGTGTAATGATGCATGTACAAACCATGGCTGTCCAAGTTCAGGTCTTTGTGTTCCTTTCCATAAAATAAAGAACTGTCTTTCAGAGCTAACAAAAGTAGCCTAAAAAACTCTCTGGAGGGCCCACCTTCATCCACGGATCCTCAGCTTGGTCACAATTATCTAAAAAGATGATGCTCATTTTGGCCTCAGGTCTGAATGTTCTTCTGGCGAATGCTCTCACAGCACCATCCAATATGTTGTCTCTGCAAACATTTATCATGTTGGAGGGATGCTCTTCTGGTTGCAGTTGGCTGGTGAGGGCACGCATGAGTGTTTCCAGATCTGGCCTAATTATATGTAGGAGTACAGATAAAGTTTGATTAATTCAGTGTCTAATTATTAGATTAGAATGTAATGTTCTAATCTAATTCTAATTAGATTGCAAGTAAAAAAAAAAAAGATCAGCTATGAAACACTTAATCCACGCTGAACAGAAAGATGGAAAACTATAACTTAAACACAGTGTACCATGTTAAGCTAAAAATGTACTCAAACTATAACGCTACAGTATGTTCATTTGATCAGTTCAACAGTCACAGAAATTAAATTCATGTTATTTATTTGTAGTGACTAATGGTGCATTCAGACCAAACAGCGTTTCAACGGCAGGAGCGTCCAGCTTACATGCAAAGTCACTGGAAAGCGTTTTCCGTGCACGTGAACCGGCTTCAGCCTCCAAACCACGCATTCACCATGCTGAAGATTTCGCCGTTCAACTTTCAAACGCCGCTCAACTCTACCTGATTGGTTGGTGTGTCAACC
>JBBPBX010065471.1:0-19949 GCA_038048925.1 Garcialebias charrua | reverse complement strand
CTATGTTCCTCCCTCTTTTGGAAATAGGTATTGACTATAGCCATTTCCATTCTCTTGGCAAAATCCACCACCATCTGTCCTTCCTGGTTTCTTTCCTTGACACCAAACCTACCCATCACTTCCTCATCCCCTCTGTTTCCTTCACCAACATGTCCATTCAGGTCTGCTCCAATCACCACTCTTTCCTCCCTGGGAATACTCTCTATCACTTCATCCAAATCTTTCCAAAATTTATCTTTCTCCTCCCCATCACATCCAACCTGTGGAGCATAACCACTTACTATGTTTAGCATCAGACCTTCTACTTCTACCTTTAGACACATCACCCTATCTGACACTCTCTTCACCTCTACTACATTCTTTGCCAACTCCTCCTTCAGGACCACCCCTACTCCATTTCTCTTTCTATCCACACCATGGTAAAACAGTTTAAACCCTGCTCCAATACTGTGAGCCTTGCTGCCCTTCCACTTGGTCTCTTGGACACATAAAACATCTACCTTTCTTCTCTGCATCATGTCAGCCAGCTCTCTACCTTTGCCTGTCATTGTCCCCACATTTAGAGTTGCAACCCTCAGTCCTACATTCTTCACTTTCCTCCTCTCCCTCTGTCTCCTGACACGTTTTCCTCCTCGGCGTCTTCGACTAACAGTAGTACAATTTCCGCCGGCACCCTGTTTGTCAACAGCACCGGTGGCGGACGTTGTTAACCCGGGCCTCGACCGATCTGGTATGGTTTCACTTTGATGAACTCGCATTATGGTTTTGGCAAGTGTTTTACATCGGATGCCATTCCTGACACAACCCTCACCATTTACCCGGGCTTGGGACCGGCACAAGAGATACAATGGCTTGTGCTCCCTAGTGGCTGGCTGTTTTGTTTTATTATATTGTTTTTTGGTATTGCCTGGTTATAATCTTGTTTTTCTTTGTGCTTTTCTTAGGCTCCTGTCTGACCTCCAAATGCTAATGTTGCTAGCAATGAGGACCCCACAAGGATGTGTACTGAGCCCCCTTCTATTCACCCTGCTAACACACGACTGCACACCATCATACAGCTCCAACCACTTCATCAAGTTTGCGGACGACACAACAGTGGTGGGTCTCATCAGCAACAACGATGAGACGGACTACAGGAACGAGGTGAGCCGCTTGGCCTTGTGGTACGGACACAACAATCTCACTCTCAACGTGGAGAAGACAAAGGAGATTGTCGTGGACTTCAGGAAGAGGGATGCCCAACATGCCCCTCTGACCATCAACAGCACCGCAGTGGAGAGAGTAGACAGCACCAAGTTCCTGGGAGTGCACGTCTCAAAGGACCTGTCCTGGAGCAGGAACACTGCAGCACTGGCCAAGAAGGCTCACCAGCGTCTCTACTTTCTCCACAAGCTGAAAAGGGCTGGAGCTTCAACCCCCATCATGTGCACCTTCTACAGAGGTGCCATAGAAAGTGTCCTGACCAGCTGCATCACTGTGTGGTTTGGTGCATGTACTGCATCCTGCCGCAAGAGCCTCCAGCGCATCATGAGAGCAGCTGAGAAGATCGTCGGCACCTCCTTCCCCTCACTGCAGGACTTACACAGCAAACGCCTCACTCGGAAAGCCCACTGCATGGCAGGTGATCCCACACACCCACTACACAGCTGCTTTAGACTGTTGCCTTCAGGGAGGAGACTGAGGAGTCTCCAGGCTCGAACCAGCAGACTGAGAGACAGCTCTGTTCATCAGGCAGTAAGGATGCTAAACACTCTGCCTGCTCTGCCTCCCCTCCCATTTGAACTGCCTTAACACAAAAAACTTTCTCACACATTACCACACAACACAAAGATTTTAACACTGGACTCTGTGTCATCAAACGGGTTATTCACTAAACTCTCAGTCATGTGCTCATTCAGTTTGCACTACTTCTCATATTTGCACTGTTTGTATTACATTACTGCCTATAGTCATACTACTGTTTATATTCACTGTTTACATTAATACTGTTTACATTTATTACTACTGTTTACATTTACACTACTTTTATATCTACACTACTGCTGATACATATACAGTATTCTCTGACTAGCCTTATTTAAGGATGCCCAATGTGCCTTACTGCATATGCCACTTTGCCTCTATACCAACATCAACTACCTCATACATATACTGTGTACATTAACTCATATGCTGCTTTGCCACTCTTTGCAAATGTCAATGCTAGAACCTTCAGTTTATTTTATAGATACACTTTATATACTTTTTATACTACTATGCAATAACTCAGGACAGTATTACACTTTTATCATTTCATTTTATGCTTATGTCATTAAATGTTTAGTGTTTTAGTGTTGGTGTAACTGTCAGGACAGTGTTACACTTTTACTATTTTATGCTTATGTTTATTAAATGTTTTAGTGTTTTAGTGTTTAAATGGTTACTTTTGCACCGAGGGACTGAGAGAGAAATGCAATTTCAATCCTGTTTATGTCCTGTACATATTGCAGTTCTGACAATAAAAGTTGACTTTGAAACCTCACATCTTCCACAAAGTGCTAAGGTGAATCTCTGCCACAGACAGTCCTGCATTTGGAGATTCATCACAGATGAGTGAGGACGTCGCTTTCCTCTGCTGTGACTGACTCTTAAAATGACTGAAAGACACTGAAACTGTCATACAGAAGCAGATCATGGTATTTATGATGCATACCTCTGGTAATTGTAGTTTCTTTTATTATTAAGGTTGTTATGTTATCATTGTTATCAATTTTAACTTTTTAACATTTTTGAATTTGTTTTGCTCATGAATAAACAGTTTTTAAGCAACAACTTATGTGGATATTTTGTGTGTGCTCTATTTAGACCTGTTGTACATATCTGTATTGCGGGTTTGAACCAGATCTGGGCCGCGTTTTGAGATTCGACTTACTCTACTGGGCCGGACCTGGGCCAAATCCGCCTAAAAATGAAATGAGGATGCCGCATCTGGGCCGCATCTGGGCCAAATTTGCCTAAAAACTAAACAAGGATTCCGTATCTGGGCCACATTTGGGCCGAATGCAGTAGTTTTGTAGCACTTCTGGCCCACCTCCGGCCCAGATCCAATCCAGATCCGCAATCCACATCTGGGCCAGTTTTGGCCCGTTGGACAAAAAGACACCGGGCCGGATCCATTTTACAAATGCGGGCCAAATGTTTTCATACATTTGGCCCAGATCCGGCCCACATAACTTTTGCTGTCTGGGTTGTATCCTAGATCTAGTTCTTTCGGTCTCAACCCAAAGCTCATGACCATAGATGAGGGTGGGAACGTAGATTGATCGGTAAATTGAGAGCTTTGCCTTTTGACTCCGCTCTCTTTTCACCACGACAGACCGGTACAGCGCCCACTTCACTGCCGACATTGCACCTATCCGCCTATCGATCTCACGCTCTAGTTTTCCCTCATTTTTGAACAAGACCCTGAGATACTTAAACTCCTCCACTTGGGGCAGGACCTCCTCCCCGACCCGGAGAGGACACTACCCTTTTCCGGCTCAAGACCATGGCCTCGGATTTGGAGGAACTGATCCTCATCCCTGCCACGTCACACTCGGCTGCAAACCGCTCCAGTGAAAGCTGTAGATCATGACCTGATGAAGCCAATAGGACCACATCATCTGTAAAAAACAGAGAAGTGATTCTATGGCCACCAAAACGGATCCTCTCAACACCTTGGCTGTGCCTAGAAATTCTGTCCATAAAAGTTATGAACAGAATCGGTGACAAAGGGCAACCTTGGCGGAGTCCAACTCTCACTGGAAACTAGCCTGACTTACTGAGGGGCGGCCGTGGCGTAGTGGTAATGGCAGTCGTCCCCCGATCGTAAGGTTGGAGGTTTGAATCCCGGTTCCCCACACCATGTGTCGTTGTGTCCCTGGGCAAGACACTTAACCCCGAGTTGCTCCCGGTAGGACTGGAAAGCGCCTTGCATGGCAGTCTGCCGCTACCGGTGTATGAATGTGTGTATGAATGGGTGGATGGTTGGTATTGTAAAGCGCTTTGGGGCCCCTCATAGGGGGCTGGAAAGCGCTATATAAATAAGCTCCATTTACCATTTACCATTTACTGCCGGCAATGCGGACCAAGCTCTGACACCGGTCGTACAAGGACCTAACAGCCCGTATCAAAGGGCCTGGTACCCCATACTCCCGGAGTACCCCCCACAGGGCCCCCTGAGGGACGCGATCGAATGCCTTCTCCAAGTCCACAAAGCACATGTAAACTGGTTGGGCAAACTCCCACGCACCCTCTAGGACCCTGCTGAGGGTGTAGAGCTGATCCAGTGTTCCACGACCATGACGAAAACCACACTGCTCCTCCTGAATCTGAGGTTCGACTATCCGACTGACTTTCATCTCCAGAGCCCCTGAATTTACCTTACCAGGGAGGCTTAAGAGTATGATCCCCCTAGAGTTGCAACACACTCTACGGTCCTCCTTTTTGAATAGGGGAACCACCACCCCAGTCTGCCAATCCAGGGGAACTGCCCCCGATGTCCACGCAATATTGCAGAGTCGCGTAAGCCAACACAACCCCACAACATCCAGAGCCCTAAGGAACTCCGGGCGAATCTCATCCACCCCTGGAGCCCTGCCACCGAGGAGCATTTTAACCACCTCAGTGACCTCAATACCAGAGATTGGAGATCCCGATCCAAAGTCCCCAGGCTCCGCTTCCTCAGTTGAAGACGTGCCAGTGGGATTGAGGTCTTCGAAGTATTCTGACCACCGACTCACAACATCCCGAGTTGAGGTCAACAGCACTCCACCCCCACTATAAATGGTGTTGGTGGCATACCGCTTCCCCCCCCTGGGACGCCAGATGGTGGACCAGAATCTCCTCGAAGCCGTACGGAAGTCATTCTCCATGGCCTCTCCGAACTCCTGTCCTGCCCGAGTTTTTACCTCAGCATTCACCCGAGCTACATGCCGTTTGGACTGCCGGTACCCATCAGCTGCTTCTGGGGTCCCACAGGTCAAAAAGGCCCAATAGGACTCTTTCTTCAGCCTGACAGCATCCTTCACTGCCGGTGTCCACCACCGGGTTCGAGGGTTGCCGCCACAACAGGCACCAACAACCTTGCGGCCACAGCTCCGATAAGCCGCCTCGACAATAGAGGCGCGGAACATGGCCCACTCGGGCTCAATGTCCCCCGCCTCCCTCGGAACGTGTTTAAAGCTCTCCCGGAGGTGGGAGTTAAACCTCTGTCTAATGGGAGACTCTGGCTGTGTCTCAATTCAGGGGCTGCATCCTCATGAGTGCGCATTTGTCGGCCGCATAAGTCATTGCCCCGCGCGGAGGACTGTCCCAATTCGAAGACTCCTCCTCATGCGGCCGAGGAATGCGGCCTACTTCCTGCCGAAATCGAAGGATGCATTCGTGAATCCTTCAAGACGGAGGCTATCCCAGAATTCATAGCGCCAGCAGAGATTTCGCGGGGGTGGGGACTTTCTGCGTGCAGAGTCGGAGCTGCTGCGTGTTGTTGAGTCATCAGCTCGTTTTAACAACAACCTCAGCGCGAATATTCATTCAACCTTTATTTAGTCATCTCAAACAACCTCAGCTCGAATATATCTCATTAAAATTTTACTACAGAAACGACAAAAAAAAAATGTGTGAGCTGAATATACAGTATATTAGTGTTTCTGAGTTTACTGTTTTTGAAGAACTGATTACAAATCAGATTATTTTACACGTGCGTAGCAAGGATTTTCTGAGGGGCAATCTTTTAAAACCCAGAGTGGACCTCCGAAACGCAAGTTGTCCATTAGCTCAGTTGGTAAATCAACTTGCGATTGGTGCAGAGATGCTTTTTTCGAAGCTGGTTCGAATCTCACTCGGTACGGTTAAAACTTATTTTACATTTGTCTTTTATTGGATAAAAAAAAGGAGTTTCACAAACTCCTTCCTTTTAATCTCAGTCCTCATTTTTTTATCCAATAAAAGACAAACGTAAAATAAGTTTTAACCGTACCGAGTGAGATTCGAACCAGCTTCGAGAAAAGTATCTCTGCACCAATCGCAAGTTGATTTACCAACTAATGGACAACTTGCGTTTCGGAGGTCCACTCTGGGTTTTAACAGATCGCCCCTTATAAGCTGATTTGTAATCAGTTCTTAACAAACAGTAAACTCAGAAACACTAATATATATACATGTATTCAGGGCTGGACTGGGACAAAAAATCGGCCCGGGCATTTTGAGCAGAGTGGCCCACAGTGATGGCATAGTTACATTGAAAAAGTAACTTAGTTAAGTTACTGATTAGTCCTTGGGAAAAGTAACTTAGTTAAGTTACTGATTACTTGATTTGGAAAGTAACTAAGTTAGATTACTAAGTTACTTTATTAGTTACTTTCAGCAGCTGCTAACAAGAACCCTCTGTCACAATACATAAAAAATTTAAATGTTTTAATAAAATAATTACCAATTAAAAATATTCAAAAAACATAATGGTCTTTCTTGACTTTATAAAACATAAATACTTTTGATAAAAAATAAGGTATTTCTTGATTTCAATATCATAAATGAAGGTTGAATGAATAAAGAAATACTTGCTTTATATAAAAAAAATAGTGTCTTTACTTCACTAAACAAATAATATGTTTACAAAAAAGACTTATAAAATGATTATTTTGAAAATGTTTCAAGTGAACAATACGTTTGTATAGGCCAACTCTTTCAGGGATGAAGATGTTCACATCCTTGATAGAGAGGAACGATGGTTTGAGAGAGGAGTAAAGGAGGCCATCTTTGTGAAAAGAAACTGTCCATCATTAAACAGAGGTGGAGGCCTCTGGGTTCAACTGTCCCCCTCTTACAATGCTGTTGTTGCTAGTATCACTCAGCCCTCTGTGAATAGCAAACAACCATCAGGGTGCTAATGATCCATTGTTAGGCTGATGGTCCTCCTTGCTCATGTGAGCAGCTGGTTTCAGCTGTCATCAACAAACTGGTTGATCCACTGTGAGTCAAGTCAAGTCTATTTTATTTATATAGCACAGTTAAAACAGATAAACTGTTATCAAGGTGCTTCACACACACAACACAAAAGAGGTTTAAAAATGTACAGAACAGTATCACACACCAATGGTAAAAATTATGATATTAACAGCGGTAAAAGTATAATAAAAATGTATAAGAGCAATATTAAAATGAAAACACAGTAAAAAAAAATATATACACTACGTCAGCTCACACAGTTTGAAATAATAGAGAAAAGATGATTTTTTTAGCAGGGATTTGAACATGTGAAGGGAGGAGGCCTGTCTAATGTTGGGGGGCAGGTTGTTACAGAGTTTCCACAGTGAGAGGGTGATATTTATAAGACTGAGCTGAATACAGCACCTCAGACTGAGGAAGTCTTTCTGATGAAAGATGAAACGTTTCTACAATTGTTTTGTTTTGTTTTTTGAATGTCCAGAGGCCCAGACATAGTTTTTTTTTAGATTTTTACCTGGATTATTGAGCATGCATCAGGGTCATCAGCACAGACTCCTTAGCTCCTTAGCTGCATGTGGATTTCCTTGAAGAGGAAGAGAACAGCTGCTAACTTCTGGAAATAACACACAAAGAGGTAAAAAAAAAGTTAATAAGATTATAATTTTAAATTAAAAAGGTAATAGTACAGTAATAGTAAAAGAACAATACCTCTTTTTGAGCAGTTGAGGTGGTTGAATCTCTCATCTCTCATCATCAGGGCTCCAGGACATGCTGACACTACTGTATCAGTCTGAGTTTTTTCATAAAGTGTTGACGTGATGGAAAACGTCTTAGCAGCGTTCAGTAAAGCTTGCAGCACATCAACATTTCAGACATGATTCAGAGATCATTAAAAACTCCTATTTGTGTTATTGATCTGGAATGATTTGAATTACCTGATAAAAGTAGCAGCTGCTGTGATCGGTGTTTACAAGCTGTTTTCTTCGTTCACGTTCGGATGATGTGGTTAGTCCGTTCAAGTGACGTGTGTTGCTGCTGCAGGTCTTGTGAAACCGCGTCCATGCACAGCTTTAATTTGCGCAGGTCTTTTAACAACAGGAGACCGCAACAACATGCTAATACTGTAATGCTAAGTGCTAACGCGTGCTGCCTGCAAGATGCCGCGCTGAAACTAGGTCGCATAGAGCAGACGTCACGTCACTCCTTGATGAGTCCTGTCTCACTCGTCGTCCTCTCAGGCTGCAGGGAGGAACTTTCAGCTCGGTGTGAGCACCTCACAGTCCAGTTTCTGTCAGGCACGCTGGTGTCAGGTTTCAAGGGAAGGGGCTGGACGGAAGAGTGCTGAGAGATTTCATTGGATTAGCTCGAGATCGTTCAAGAAAATCAACCAATCGGCCGTCGCGATTGACAAAAAAATATCTATAATTTATTTTTTTGGTTCATGAGTGACAGCGGCCCATAAATCGCATAAATCACCGACGGCCCACCGGGGATTTGCCCGGTACGCCCGAATGGCCAGTCCAGCCCTGCATGTATTCAGCTAACTAATATATTTTAGCGGCATCCCTTCTCTTTCCACACACACCAAGCGGCACACAAGAACTTCCCACCCACTTCAAGAGAACGCCCCACCCACTTCAAGGCCGGCAAACCTGAAGGCTAGACCGTCCCATTTCAGCAGTTTCGCTCAGCCCACCCGGTCTTGTGAGTGCGTGGCCTACTCGGCCCAGCTAGGCTGGGTCCTCATGAGGATGCAGCCCCTGAATTGAGACGCAGCCTCTGCCAGACGTTCCCAGCAGACCCTCACAATACGTTTGGGTCTGCCAGGTCTGACCGGCATCCTCCCCCACCATCGGAGCCAACTCACGACCAGGTAGTGGTCAGTTGACAGCTCCGTACCTCTCTTCACCCGAGTGTCCAAGACATGCGGCCACAGATCAGATGACACGACAACAAAGGCGATCATCGAACTGCGACCTAAGGTGTCCTGGTGCCAAGAGCACATATGGACACCCTTATGCTTGAACATGGTATTCGTTATGGACAATCCATGATGAGCGCAGAAGTTTAATAACAGAACACCACTCGGATTCAGATCAGGGGGGCCGTTCCTCCCAACCATACCTCTCCAGGTCTCACTGTCATTGCCCAAGTGAGCGTTGAAGTCCCCAAGTAGAACAAGGGAGTCCCCAGGAGGTGCACTCTCCAATACCCCCTCCCAGGACGCTAAAAAGAGTGGGTAATCTGAGCTGCCATTTGGCGCATAGGCACAAACGACAGTCAGGACCCGTCCCCCTACACGTAGGCGGAAGGAGGCTACCCTCTCGTTCACCGGGGTGAACCCCAACGTACAAGCACCAAGCTGGGGGGCAACAAGTATGCCCACTCCTGCTCAGCACCTCTCACCAGGGGCAACTCCAGAGTGGAAGAGTGTCCAACCCCTCTCAAGGAAAGGAGCCATGCGTTGAGGTGAGTCCGACTATTTCTAGCCAGAACCTCTCAACCTCACACACCAGCTCAGGCTCCTTCCCTGCCAGAGAGGTGACATTCCATGTCCCAATAGCGAAACCTCTCAACCTCACACACCAGCTCAGGCTCCTTCCCTGCCAGAGAGGTGACATTCCATGTCCCAATAGCCAGCTTCTGTAACAGAGGATCAGACCGCCAGGATCCCCACCCTCGGCCACCACCATTCCCACATTGCACCCAACATCTTTGGCCCCTCCCACAGGTGGTGAGCCCATGGGATGTCTCATTGCTCCATCTCTGTAAAAAAAAAAAATCTCTTTTAATAAAAATCTTGGAATGATTTTAGACACTGTAGTTCCTTAAATTACAAAAGCAAGCATCCACAGTTTTTGAACCAGTTTTTTTTTCAGTTATGTCAAATGTGACAAAGCAAAATCATCTTAGACTTTTTCAAAACTTATTCATGCCTTCTTCACTTCTAGATTGTACTGCAACTCATATACCTAGGCTTGTTACGATAAACAGTAAATCAATTAATCATATGATAAATGAAAATGATGTACCTCATTTTCATTTATTGGCTTTATCATTTCTTCGTGTCTCTCTCTTTCTACTGAAGACACTGGGTGGCAAAAGGCTCAACTCCTGTGCTCTTCACTGACACCTCCATTTCACTTTTTTCTTTAAAAACCGTTTTAACCGTCCAAATTTGCATTTTTGGATGTTAAAAGCAGCTAAGCTGAGAAGCTAAGCTATGAGCTAAGCTAACAGGCCGACCTCGGAGGAAAAAACTTTGTCTTGTCGAAGTTCCAAAATTCACGGTTGTGTGAAAGTTGTTTTTCTCTGCAAAAAGAAGCAGAGAACTTGTTTAAAGACTTTTTTTAATTAAAAGCGTTGTGTGAAAAATGCAATGCTAAATAGCTCAAATCAAACCGAGTGCCCGCCATTTTGAGAAATGAAAAAACAGGTCATGTGAAGGGGCCTCCCTCCCATTTTTCTTAGAGACACGCTGCTTGCTCCCTCACTATCCATCCTACAGTTCAGTTTTATACTGCTTTCCGGTGGTCAAAAAAGGTACTACACTCAAAACAAACATTTATTCTTAAATTTTACAATAATTTCTAATTATTGTCAAATTTCAAACAATGTTATCGTTTATTGCAATATTTCCTGAGACAATTAATCGCCCAGCAAAATGGTTATTGTGACAGTATACCCATATGTCAATTTTGGGGGAGATGAAATGAACCACAGAACAGTGGTCTCTAACTGTTGCACTGTTTTCTGGCAGGCCCAGGCCCGTTTCCAGCCATGCTGGATCTATGGGGACTGGGTGGAGGACTGCAGGAGTACCGTTCTTCGTTGTTTGCATCCAAAGGCTTCGTTAGCTTTTCTCTTGCCTACATAGGGCACAAAGATTTACCTGGTCCACCAAATTGTATCAATGTTGGAGATTCATATTTCAAGGTGAGTAAAATCCAAGCTATTTTATCTAAATCTTTATCTTAAATAATTATTTTATTTAGTACATCATATGTTCTGTCTGGGCAGGCAGCATTCCAGCTACTTCAGAATCACCATCAGGTCATCTCGGACAGAGTCGGGATCATCGGTCTCTCCTTTGGATGCTACTTAACGCTTCGCATCGCTGCCCAGACTGGAGTTAAAGTTGGTCACAAAGCTTCCTCTCTGTTTTATATATGCTTTAAAAAATGAACAAATCTAAATCTTAAATATACTGTATCTTATGTTACTGTTTTTTTTTTTTTTTTACATTTAAAAGTTTGCCTCCATCAACTTGTTTTCCTTTCCAGCCTTCCTGTTTGATTGGTATTAACGGCCCTGTTGGAAGTACAGTGACTCCCTTTGATGTGGGGGGCAGTACTAAAGCGATTGATAAGTAAATCAATTTTAATACTTGTACAGTACATTGTGGGTAAAATGAATGTAAACTGCTGTCAGTCACCAAATTTTATAGTTAAAAGTCACATTGACACTTCAAAAACGATGTTGCTTTCAATCTGTCCCCACAGAAATGCATCATATATATTTGTTTAAATAATAAATTCATTACATTTTTATTTTTTATATTGTCATTGGATCACTTTTGATTTGAAAAAGTTCAAGAGAACACAATTAATGAACTCAGATCTTCAAAAAATACACTGTATTATATTACATTATTAATTAATAATATTAATAATTCTTTATTCATTTCATAACTTAAAAACAAATTAATTATATATTTACAACAATTATATTTACAGCAATTATATTTACAACAAAAAGAAAAGAAAACCAATACAATGAAATGAAAGGAAATGAAAGGTAGCAGAGAGAAGAAAATAATTATTATAATATCTGCCCCTTTTTTCTCATAAATAAAATTCAAACAGTAACATTCTTCAGTTAATACAATAAAACAAAAAATGAAATCCTTCTAGAACAACAATTCATATGAGAACACATTATACAGTTTCATATTTTTTAAGCAATCCAAACTTTATCAATTTCTTAAACATGTGCATTGACTTGGCACTTTTAATATCTTTTTCCAGATTATTCCACAATCTCACTCCTTGTATCGTTACATTATTATTGTTTAACTTACATTTTAGATCCTTGTATACAGTAAAATTTTATTTATACTTTAAATTACACTTTTACTATTTTATGCTTATGTTTATTAAATGTTTCAGTGTTTTCATGTTTAAATGGTTACTGTTGCACCGAGGGACAGAGAAACGCAATTTCAATCCTGTGTATGTCCTGTACATATTGCAGTTCTGACAATAAAGTTGACTTTGACTTTGAAATTGTAGCTATTTTGGGTGTAACTGGAACCTTGGGTGCATAATTTTGTTCCACCTCATGTTCCACATGCGATGCAAATGTCAATAAAGAACCTTGAACTGGTCTTGTTTTTGCAGGGATGACTTTATCAGAACTGCAATTCAGTGTTTAAGTTTAGCCTTTTTATTATTTACTGTTAATGATATCATCCCGTTATTTCAGTTTTGCTTTGAGAAAAGTTAGTGTTAAATCCTTGAACTCTTTGCACCAGCACACGATAAACACCTCCACATCAGCATCAACTCTTTTATGATTATTACAGACACAGTGAAACTGGCTGATTTCAATTATTTCAAGACTGTGGGATAAGCAAATAATTGGGTTTGTTTGTGTGTTTGTTTGTTTGTTTGTTTGTTTTTAGCATCGAGAAATATTGTACATACAACGAACAAGGTTATATCATTTTCAAAGAGGCCTCCCTTCTTGCTAATCTCCCTCCTGACAGCATCGTCAAGGTAATAAGACAAAATAGCTGGTACACACTGATGACACACTGACATCTGATCACTTGAACTACATTCAATGATTATAAGTGATGGAAATAAACTTGTACTGTAATTTGGTACTTTTCAAAAAATGATTTTATGATTTCCTGTTTGTTGCCCACCACAGCTCTGACTCTTTACCATAACCTTTTGTTTATAAAGCCCTAAAAAAAGCAACAAAGCCAACCAAAGAGTTGTACAAGAAAACTAACATGCAAAGGACAAAGAATATAAATACATGAAAGTGCATAAATCTACAGAAGTACAAATAAGATACATTTAAAATATCCATTCTCTTCCGCTTATCCGGGGTCGGGTCGCGGGGGTAGCAGCCTAAGTAGGGAGGCCCAGACTTCCCTCTCCCCAGCCACTTGGGCAGCTCCTCCGGGGGAATCCCAAGGCGTTCCCAGGCCAGCCGAGAAACATAGTCCCTCCAGCGTGTCCTGGGTCTTCCTCTGGGTCTCCTCCCGGTGGGACATGCCCGGAACACCTCACCAGGGAGGCGTCCAGGAGGCATCCTAACCAGATGCCCGAGCCACCTCAACTGGCTCCTCTCGATGTGGAGAAGCAGCGGCTCTACTCGAGTCCCTCCCGGATGACTGAGCTTCTCACCCTATCTCTAAGGGAGAGTCCAGACACCCTGCGGAGAAAACTCATTTCAGCTGCTTGTATCCGAGATCTCGTTCTTTCGGTCACAACCCAAAGCTCATGACCATAGATGAGGGTGGGAACGTAGATCGATCGGTAAATTGAGAGCTTTGCCTTTTGACTCAGCTCTCTCTTCACCATGACAGACCGGTACAGCGCCCGCTTCACTGCGGACGCTGCACCTATCCGCCTATTGATCTCACGCTCCAGTTTTCCTTCATTCGTGAACAAGACCCCGAGATACGTAAACTCCTCCACTTGGGGCAGGACCTCCTCCCCGACCCGGAGAGGGCACTCTACCCTTTTCTGGCTCAAGACCATGGCCTTTAAAATATATGGGTGAATAAATAAAAGCAAACTGTCTAAATCTTCTCACACTGGGTTGAAGACCAGGGAGTAAATATGTGTTTTAAATTAGATTTGCTGGCGGCCATTTAAAAATCCTCTCAATAACCCTCCATTTTGTTCTACTTCGACTTCTTGTGTTTTTGCAGGTGGAGAAGATTGACTGTCCCCTGATGTATGTAGTGAGTGAAGATGACCTGAGCGCCTCGAGCATTGAGAACGCAGACATGGCAAGATACCATTTCTTCACTATAGTTTATTTTATAAATGTTAACTAAAAAATGCTGTTGTGTTCATAGTTTTTGATATCTGAAGGGAAAAATATATATATACTGTATATATATATTCAGACATTAAGAGACACTTTATTGTCATTCGCATCACATGTGGTACATATGGTGAAACAAAATTATGCATACAGGGTCCCAGTTACATCCAACAATAAAATGTAAAAGAAAAACGGTAATAAGATCTAAGATATGAACTAAGAACAACATCAGCTAAAAATATGCTAAGCACTAATAGTATAAAAACAATAAACCCAATATGCCGAACAGCAGCACAAACATGAGACTGTGTGAGCAGATGAGCACGAACGAACACAGGAACATGAAATAGATCAGCAGCAACATGTGATTCTTCACAGTGATTATCTGGATTAGAGATTCATGAGTCTAACAGCCTCAGGGTAGAAGCTGTTCCTCAGTCTAGTGGTTCTACACTTAATGCTCCTCAACCTCCTTCCTGAGGGGAGCGGGGCAAAAAGTGAATGTGCTGGGTGAGTGGGGTCCTTCATGATGCAGGTGGCCCTCTTCCTGCATCTGGAGGTGTAGATGTCTGTGATGGTGGGGAGGCTGACTCCAACAGACTTCTGTGCAGCCTTCTCCACTCTGGTAGGTGTGTTTGTTCCTTCTGAAGTCCACAACCCACTCCATCTTCTTTACAATGATATGAAGGTTATTCTCCTTGTACCAACTCTCCAGGTGTTCCACCTTGTGTCTGTAGCTGGACTCATCATTGTTTGTGATGCATCTGAAGGGTATTACGCATTTTTATACGTTATTCTGATCAAACCTACTTCACAAGTGTTCTAAAAAACAAGGTATTCACAACTGTGTATCATTTACTCACAAATGTTTTATGCAATCATGCTTATAGGCTTAGACAATAGTATTTCACACAAGTAAAACATTGTGCATTTATTAATCTCACATGATCATTAAGAAAAAGAGTCAGACATGCAGAAAACCGACTTGAGGCCCCAAAACAGCTCTTTGTTCCAAACTCTTGCACCTCCCAGGAATTTCTGTGAGGTGCAGAGTTTGGAACAAAGAGCTGTTTTGGGGCCTCAAGTCTGTTTTCTGCATGTCTGACTCTTTTTCTTAATGATCAGGTGAGATTAATAAATGCACAACGTTTTACTTGTGTGAAATACTATATTGTCTAAGCCCATAAGCATGATTGCATAAAACATTTGTAAGTAAATGATACACAGTTGTGAATACCTTGATTTATAGAACACTTGTGAAATAGGTTTAATCAGAATAACGTATAAAAATGTGTAATACCCTTCACATCCCACTACCGCTGTATCATCTGCAAACTTTACAATGTGACAGCCTGGGTGGACAGGTGCACAGTCATACATGAGCAGAGTGAACAGGAGAGGGCTCAGCACAGATCCCTGAGGAGAGCCAGTGCTGAGGGTTATGGTGGAGGAGGAGAAATTGTGGATCCTCACTGACTGCAGTCTGTTTGTTAAGAAGTCTAGTACCCAGTTGCAAATGGAGGGGCGTAGTCCAAGTGTGAGGAGAGACAGTGCTGAGGGTTATGGTGGAGGAGGAGAAATTGTGGATCCTCACTTACTGCAGAATGAATGTTTGTTAAGAAGTCTAGTACCTAGTTGCAAATGGAGGGGCTTAGTCCTAGTGTGAATAGTTTGTCCATCAGGGTTTGGGGGATCATGGTATTGAAGGCAGATGTGAAGTCCACAAAGAGCATATGGACGTAGGAGTCCTTCTGATCCAGGTGGGTGAGAGCAGTGTGGACCACAGAGGAGATGGTGTCCTCTGTTAATCAATTATTGCGGTATGCATACTGGTGAGGGGCCTCATTGATGTTGATGGTTGCTTTGATGTGGGTCATGACTGTAGAGCTCTTTGGGACTGGGATGATGGTCTTCAGGCAGGTGGGAACTGTGTAGTGGACCAGACCATGGTCTACCGAGACTGTAATGGACACATCTTATCACTGAATCTCTTACGTCAAATTTACACTACATGCGTTCCGGCTCCGCCCCACTCCGGTCCGACCTCCGCAGCAAATACGCACCCATTATAATCAATGAGAGAGTTTACACTGGCTCCGCACGGCGGCGGAGAGCGGCGGCGAGCGGACGGCAGTCCGTCAAAATTAGAATTGATCCTATTTCTGCCGGACGCCGGAGCTGTGCCGGAGTCAACTTTTGAAGATTACGTCGCACCAACAGGAAAAGGAACGAGCACAACATCCGTATTTACAAAATAAAATCACCACGGGCGGACTAATCCTAGCTCTATACGGATTTATTTGTACAAAAATGCTGTCAAACTATCATTTATGACTACGCCTACAAACGCAATACAATAAATAAATAAATAAAGTATTTTATTCTGAAATGTAATACATCACTTCCTGTTGCTCAAACCATGTCCTGTCGCTCATTTACGAGAGAAGATCAAGGCAGCAGTCTCTACTGTTGTTCTCCTTCTTCCACCGAATGAATTGTTTTGTTCTGACTTACTTATTTATCACTTGATTTATCGCGCAATCTCGCAATTCCCGCGCATGCGTCTCGGAGCGGCGCATCCAGGCGGACCTGAGCGGAGGTAGTGGAAACTGGACTTGCTGCGACCTGCGGAGCGGAGCGGGGCGGAGCCGGACCGCATGTAGTGTAAATTTGGCGTTGGTGAGATATCTTTTCATTGATCCTCTCAGTGAAAGACATTAACACAGTTTATTCCATTAATTTGAATCAAGACACAAATTAGATCATCAAGAGACTCTTTTAATTTGTCCTAATTCAAATGTATTTAACAGAATAACCTTCTGTCATTTTTATGAACATGTGTTATAATGCTGGTTTATTCTGCACTACGAGGGTGCTCAAACTGTTAAAACTGTGTTTAAGTTGAAGGTCTATGTCAGAGTGGCCTGTTAGTTTTGTTTAGAAATGGACAAACAGCTTAATCAAGTCGTAGACATAAGCGTTGGTTCTGTCTCCTTTCTTTCTAAAAACAATTCCCTCTATTTTCAAAACAGATTCTCTGTTGTTTCACAGCCTCTAATATTCTGATGTACTATTATTTCACTCCTTCCTCCCTGGTTGTTGACCAATGAACGGAGTGGAAACTCTGACGTCAAGTTTAACTTAAAGGCTACATTTCCTGTTTCTCTTTAGTCTGGATGCCGAGTAAGAGCAGAGGTCGCGTTAACAAAATATTTTCTGTATTTGACTGGTTGTTTTACGTGATGACAGATAAATCAAAACACCGTCTGTCGTTTGACAGATTAACATCCACGTTCTACCAACCGGTTCATGAACTTCACACCCCAGTCCGGTAGGTGGCGGTAATTGCACATTACGGCTTTTGCCAACCCCCAATAAACCAAAGGGAGAAGAAAAAGAAGAAAATACATGACGTTGTGGACTACGTTTGAAAAAAATATCAAGGCAGCTTAGCGTTCGTAGTTTCTTCAGAAAGCCCAATAACTTCAATCATGTTGAAAAAAGAGGTGAAAAAAGAGGGAGTTATGCAGTGGAGGACGATGGACAAACAAGTAATCCGCCCTACACTGAGCGATCAACTTGTAGCAAGGAGGTGAGGCGGGAATACAGAGTTCAGTGGGAGCAGGAGTTCTCTTGGCTGAGGAGGGAGGATGGGAAAATGTTTTGCGACATGTGTAAAAAAGCCAATTTGAGAAACAGGTTTGTCTGAGGGTGCACAAACCTACAGAAATCAGCATTAAATGACCACCAAAAAAGCCACAGCCACATCGAGGCTTCAAGAGTGCTCATCCAGAGTGCAGCTATGATTAAGCATGTGGATAAATCACAGGTTGCCTGCAACGAGGCATTAAAAACACAACTTAAGGTTGTGCTGCATATGGCTAAAACAAACACCCCAAGCCACCTGACCTGATGAAGCTGTTACAGTCAAGTGGCTGCCCAAACTTTCCCAGTGCACACGTATATACTCACCATGAAACTGTCAGTCAGATGGAGGAAGCCTTAGCAAAGACCATAACCAACGATATTGATGAACGTATCGCCAGCAGCAAATATGTTGGAATAATAGTTGATGAAACCACTAACATTGCAGTGGAGAAGATGCTAATCATATACTTGACACTTTAGCGGAAAGGGGAGCCTGAAACTGTTTTCATCGGCAATTATGCAATTTCATCTGGCACTGCTGAATGCATCACAGAAAAAATAAAACATACACTGTCGAGTCGTGAGGTCGCTATGGCTCGGGTTGTTGGACTTGGAAGTGATGGAGCAAGGGCGTAGATTTCATCTCATTATTGGGGGGGACCATAAACAGGGAATTTTTTTAAGAGCAATTTTGGGGGGGGTCGGCAAAGTTACAGTGAAATGTAATGCAAAATGTACAGAGGGAAGTTTATCCAAACTGCATGCATATACTATGCAGAATAATAATAATAATAATAAGAATGTCTATTCCTGTCATCTGCGTATGTTTCCCATACACAGACGAAATTCGTCTCTGCATTTAACCCAACCACCTACCAGGTGGTGCAGTGAGCAGCCCGAAAGCGCCCGGGGAGCTGGAGAAATAGGTGTGCACTCATAGACACCCCAAGCTGGATAATATTGATTTAAACGGCATGTATTTTATTTAGTAGTCTTAATACTACAATTAATCAGTACAACAGTGATACTCATTACTCTTGTTAAAAAATGTAATGTGTTCAATCTGCAGTACAATAGACGACAAATAATGACAAGTGGCAAAATGAGAATTTTGCAAAATAGGTCCCCTCTAAATATTGTTTAAATTTCAGTTTGGCTTGTATTCATAGATTGCTGTGGTCAGTGTCACTGATAATCTGGTACCACACCTTCCCAAAATCTTAAAGCTTAAAAAGAAAACAGTTTTCAAGGAGAAGAAATACTTTAATGCAGGGGTCACCAAACTTTTTGAGACTGAGAGCTACTTCAGTGGGACCAAGAGGCACAAAGGTCCACTTGTTCGTTCCAAACAAATTTGCATGGTTCAACTTTAATCATAGTATTAATAATAATACATTTACATACATGTGAATATATGACTGCCTGATCACATCTGATCTGGTCTGTATTATTAAAGACTCCACACAATGCTTTAGCTTGGTAAATATGATCAATTATTATTGATAATTACCAGTAGTGATTAGAACTCTCAATCAAGAACTTGAGTCCTCAGTTTGAATAATGTTTTGGTTCTTCTGTGCAAATGTAAATTGTTCTTAGCTTTGACTGGGAGTGTGGATGGTTGTTTGTCTCTTTGTCTGTCTCTGTGATGGACTGGAGACCTGTCTTGGGTGTCCCTGCCTTCACCCAAAAGCAGCTGAGATTGGTTCCAGTCCTAAACAAGGGGGCATAATGGATTACTTATTAACTGATATTTAAACATAAACACTATTTCTTTTATGTTAAACTCAGTCTGTAACATTTGAAATTCGTTGTATTTTATAAATATTTTATTAACTGTTTTGTAGAAATGAACACGTTTGTAACATTCATTCAAAATATGCTATAGACACTGAACATACCATATTTCTGCATTAAAGTCTTGTCATGCTGCATTAATGTTGTGTTTGAAAATGTTCCTAGTAGGATCAAGAATTTGCTCAAGATGTTAGTCGTTCTTACCTCCATCTGTCGCTGCTTCTCCGTCCTGTTGGAATCCTGAGTGAGACTGAAGAATAAACAGCCATGTGTTTTTGACCTCACCCAAATTACTGCTGTATTGATCAGCCACATGTTGGCCTTTCATTGCTTAATGGAAATCTAATGGACGTATGTGGTTAGAGCTTTGCTCTGAAACAATTAGCTTATAAAAATTTCCCGGTGTGTGTATGTTTAGTGTGCATGACTGTTTAATGGGTGTGTTTTTCCTGTTTTAAGTTTCTCTATAT
>JBBPBX010065470.1:0-19949 GCA_038048925.1 Garcialebias charrua | reverse complement strand
GGACGCATGGCGAGCTGATATCCAAGAAGAGATACAGGTGGAGGACTGGGAAACTGCATGCTTAAAAGCCCAAAAGCAATCAATTAACACAAGGATGAAACTCCTCCAATACAAATGGTTGATGAGAACTTATATAACCCCAGTCAAACTGAACCGTTGGACACCTAACATTCCAGATAACTGCTGTAAGTGCTTGGTTGGAAAGGGTACTCTTTTTCACTGTGTATGGGAGTGTCCAAAAATACAGCAATATTGGAACATAATAACGCAAACTTTGTCAAAGATCATTGGAGTGAATGTACCTGCTGAGCCTAGAATGTGTGTTTTAGGTATCTACCCAGAGATCTGTGCTTTTAGCTCCAGACAGTTAAAATTGATTGACTTTGGACTTCTGCAGGCCAGGAGATTAATATCTCTGCACTGGAAAAAAATGGACATACCGACAAACCACATGTGGGTGAAGGAAATGGCATCATGTATGACTCTGGAGCGACTTACTTATATTGTCAGAGGAAAGGGAGCGAAATTTGAGGAAGCATGGTCACCTTTGACCAAGTTTCTGAAACAATACGAAGGACATTAAGAGAAATGTGTAGATTGCTGAGGTTTTGTTTTGTTTGTTTTATTTTTATTTTATTTTTATTTTTTATATTTATTATTTTTTTTAATTTATTTTTATTATATTAGCTTACTTTGGGGATTAAGTTACTTAACGTGAATCTTATGTTATACATATTGTTGTCACTTGTTTCACTTCTGTTATAAAAAATTCAATAAATATAATGTAAAAAAAAAAACTATGCACTTTTCACTTGTCGCTTGTGAACAGGTTGAGTTTAGATTGGTGAAAACTTACAAATGTGCACTGTTCGAGTGTTGTCATTGTGTTAGAGAGAGTAAATGTCATGAATAAATTTGACATTGAGCATAAAAAAAAAAAAAAAATAAATAAAAAAAAGATAGGAAACAATTTGTACAAATAAATGATGTAAGATCTGACCTCTGTAATATCCCATGTGGAGTTCCCCAAGGCTCTGTACTTGGACCAAAGCTTTTTATTTTATATGTGAATGACTTAGTAAATGTGTCAGGACTCCTTAAATGTGTACTTTTTGCTGATGATACCACTTTTTTCTGTTTAGGTGAAGATATTGAACAAATGTTGGAATTGATAAAGACAGAATTTGTCAAAACTGTTGATGTCCCACTCAAAATTGAGGATAGTGAGATTTGTAGAATGAGTGAGGTGAAGTTTTTGGGTGTTATCATTGATGACAAACTGACATGGAAACAACACATAAATTCTGTAAGAATAAAAATAGCTAAATCGATTGCAGTACTGTACAAAGTCAGAGACCTATTAAATGATAAGGCTCTATATTTGTTGTATAACACAATCATTGTTCCACACCTAATCTATTGCATTGATGTTTGGGGGAATGCGTGTAAAACAATCACAAAACCTATATTCGTATTACAGAAAAGAGCTGTAAGAATTATCACTAGAAAGCATTATCGTCATCCATCAAGTACATTATTCTATCACCTTAAATTATTGAAGTTCCATGACTTAGTAGACTATAATATCTTATCAGTTATGTATAGAGCTCAAAGAAATGCATTACCTTTAAATATCCAAATGCACTTTGTTAAAAGACAAAGTTGTTATAATCTTAAGGGGACAGAGTTGTTTGTAAAACCACAATTCAGAACAGTTTGAAGGGACGTTCTACCTCAATCCAGGGAATTAGATTATGGAATGGCTTGGAGAATGTAGTTAAAAATGCCAAGTCAATTTTTACATTTAAAAAAATGATCAAAACAAATGTGTTAAAAAAATATATATGAAATAGCGTAATGTGTATTGTATCAATTAGAAAATTAGAGTTAGTCATTTTGTACTGTTGTAAATTTGTATTGTATCAATTAGAAAATTAGAAAGAGTTAGTCATTTTGTACTGTTGGTTGAAGATTATTATTGTTAAATCTGATTGTTGAAAAAGTTGGTTGAAGATTATTATTGTTTACATGGCTGATTATTGTTGTTTAATCTGATTGTTGTAAGTAAGGGGCAGATATAATAAGATTTATTCTTCTTTCTGCTACCTTTCATTTTTTTACATTTTGTACACTATCATTTAATGAGATTGTCTTGTATAGTTTCTTCTGTAAAAAAATGAACAAATTTAATAAACATAAACAAACATAAACATATTTGACCCAGGTGATCGATAAACACAGCTTATTATGAAGTTTTTGTCATTTTTGTTTATTATTTCTATAGTTATCATTTCCATTAAATTATCTACAACTATAGACATGTCACCAATTTGTTTGCATTTTATTTCACTGTTGATAAATAGAGGTACTCCTCCACCCTTTTTATATTTCTATTTTTATAATACAATTCATATTTTTCAATATAGAACTATGTTCTATTACGAATAAAATATTGACATTTTCCATCTCCACATCATTGGATTCAGTTTTTATTCACAATTTGTTTAGTGTCCCAACTTTTTTGGAATCCTGTTTGTAAAACACTTTTGCCAGAGCTATAATGTGAGGTCATCTATGCGACACCATATCGGATCAGTCAAGGTCCGGGTTAACAACGACCACCACCGGTGATGTTGACAAACAGAGTGTCAACAGAACTTGTGCTACTGTTAATTGAAGACCACGAGGAGAAAAACGTGTCAGGAGACAGAGGGAGAGGAGGAAAGTGAAGAATGTACGACTGAGGGTTGCAACTCTAAATGTGGGGACAATGACAGACAAAGGTAGAGAGCTGGCTGACATGATGCAGAGAAGGAAGGTAGATGTTTTATGTTTCCAAGAGACCAAGTGGAAGGGCAGCAAGGCTCGCAGCATTGGAGCAGGGTTAAACTGTTTTACCATGGTGTGGATAGAAAGAGGAATGGAGTAGGGGTGGTCCTGAAGGAGGAGCCGGCAAAGAATGTAGTAGAGGTGAAGAGAGTGTCAGATAGGGTGATGTGCCAGAAGGTAGAAGTAGAAGGTCTGATGCTAAACATCGTCAGTGGTTATGCTCCACAGGTTGGATGTGACGGGGAGGAGAAAGATACATTTTGGAAAGATCTGGATGAAGTGATAGAGAGTATTCCCAGGGAGGAAAGAGTGGTGATGGGAGCAGACCTGAATGGACATGTTGGTGAAGGAAACAGAGGATGAGGAAGTGATGGGTAGGTTCGGTGTCAGTCCGGGGGGTCGAATCGGCCGTCTCTAACCTCTGCACCACCACTCCCCCACATCAACAATAAAAACAGTTTCCAACAGGAGTTTTTGCCTTAGAAGAAAATTAAATATAAAACTGTATCTTATGTGTAAGTCTGTATCTTGTGCTTTTCATAAACTGAGAAGAAAATGTTTTGGTTCAGTTCTAAAATCAAGAGCGGCTAACAAGCTACAGAGCGGACAGAGCTCTAATTGAGGGAGGTAAGACACGCGGAGTGGGGCTCTGTGTTTACATCAACAACGCCTGGTGTCTGGATGCTGCTGTGGTCCACAAACACTGCTCATCTTTAGTGGAGTTTATGACTATTAAATGAAGACCGTTCTATTTACCAAGGGAATTTACAGCTGTTATGATCGTTGCTGTATATATTCCTCCAAGCTCCAACAGCAAAATTAGAGGTGAGGCACTGAATGAACTACATGTGCACATCAGTGAGCAGCAAACAGCCCATCCTGATGCTTTTCTCCTCATGGCTGGTGATTTCAACCAAGCAGATTTAAAGAGTGTATTTCCAAAAACATACAGAAACATAAACTTTCCAACAAGAGGCAAAAATACACTGGACCAAGTTTACACCACCATGAAAGGAGCTTACAAGGCCCTCCCCCTCCCCCACATCGGTGCTTCTGATCATATCTGTGTTATGCTAAAGCCAGCATACAGACCACTGGTGAAAGTCACCAAAACCAGTCCGCAAGCAGATACGAGTGTGGCCAGAGGGGTCTTCAGAGGCACTCCAGGACTGTTTTGACACCACAGATTGGAATATATTCAAAGAAGCTGCTACCACAAACAACAACACATGTCTCCAGGAGTACTCAGACACTGTATGTTCATACATCACCAAGTGCATTGATGATGTAACCAACCTCAAGACCATCACTGTTCGGGCAAATATGAAGCCATGGCTGACAGCAGAGGTTTACAGACTACTGAGAGCCAGGAATGCTGCCTTCACAGCGGGAGATCAGGTGGGCCTGAGGACAGCCAGAAAGAACCTGGATCTGGGCATCAGAGAGGCCAAGGAGCAGTATTCCAGGAAAATAGCTCACCGCTTCAAGGACAGCAAGGATACACGGAGTCTGTGGCAGGGAATACAGACCATCACAAACTACAAACCATCCCCCCAGACCTGTGACAGCTCAACCTCTACGATGAATGAACTGAATGACTTCTTTGCTCGGTTTGAGGCAAGTAACAGCACACCTGCACATAAACTCCCCCCTCTCCTGATGGCCAGGTGCTGGTGCTGTCCTCAGACAGCGTAAGGCGATCATTCATCAAGATCAACGCCCGGAAAGCTTCTGGTCCTGACAACATACCTGGTCGTGTGCTGAAGGACTGTGCAGGGGAACTCGCAGCGGTCTTCACGGACATCTTTAACATCTCACTGAGTCAGGCCATCGTCCCCACCTGTTTCAAAGCCACCACCATCATCCCTGTCCCAAAGAAGGCAACGCCCTCCTGCCTCAATGACTATCGCCCAGTAGCACTCACCCCCATCCTGATGAAGTGCTTTGAACGGCTAGTCATATCTGTCCTCCCTGCCTCCCTGGATCCCTTCCAATTTGCATATCGGCCTAATCGCTCAACCGACGATGCCATCTCCTCTGCCCTCCACACAGCTCTCACACATCTGGACACGAAGGACTCTTATGTTAGAATGCTGTTCATCGACTTCAGCTCGGCATTCAACACCATCATCCCCCAACAGCTCATCCTTAAACTGGACAGTCTGGGGCTGAACACCTCAATGTGTAACTGGCTGCTAGACTTCCTGACCGGGAGACCACAGACAGTACGGATCGGGAGTAACACATCTAGCACCATCACATTGAACACAGGGGCCCCACAAGGATGTGTGCTGAGCCCCCTTCTATTCACCCTGCTAACACACGACTGCACACCATCGTACAGCTCCAACCACTTCATCAAGTTTGCGGACGACACAACAGTGGTAGGTCTCATCAGCAACAACGATGAGACGGACTACAGGAACGAGGTGAGCCGCCTGGCCTTGTGGTGCGGACACAACAATCTCACTCTCAACGTGGAGAAGACAAAGGAGATTGTTGTGGACTTCAGGAAGAGGGATGCCCAACATGCCCCTCTGACCATCAACAGCACCACAGTGGAGAGAGTGGACAGCACCAAGTTCCTGGGAGTGCACGTCTCAAAGGACCTGTCCTGGAGCAGGAACACTGCATCACTGGCCAAGAAGGCTCACCAGCGCCTCTACTTTCTCCGCAAGCTGAAAAGGGCTGGAGCTCCAACCCCCATCATGTGCACCTTCTACAGGGGTGCCATAGAAAGTGTCCTGACCAGCTGCATCACTGTGTGGTTTGGTGCATGTACTGCATCCTGCCGCAAGAGCCTCCAGCGCATCGTGAGAGCAGCTGAGAAGATTGTCGGCACCTCCTTCCCCTCACTACAGGACTTACACAGCAACCGCCTCACTCGGAAAGCCCTCTGCATGGCAGGTGATCCCACACACCCACTACACAGCTGCTTCAGCCTGCTGCCATCAGGGAGGAGACTGAGGAGTCTCCAGGCTCGAACCAGCAGACTGAGAGACAGCTCTGTTCATCAGGCAGTCAGGATGCTAAACTCTCTGCCTGCTCTGCCTCCCCTCCCACTTGTACTGCCTTAACACAAAAAACTTTCACACACCACCACACAACACAAAGATTTTAACACTGGACTCTGTGTCATCAAAATGGATTATTCACTCAACTCACGGTCATGTGCTCAATCAGTTTGCACTACCTCTTACATTTGCACTAATGTTTGTATTACATTACTGCCTATAGTCATACTACCGTTTACATTCACTGTTTACATTCATTACTACTGTTTACATTTATTACTACTGTTTACATTTACACAACTTTTTACATCTACACTACTGCTGATGAATATATTATTTTTACTAGCCTTAGTGCATATGCCACTTTACCTCTATACCGATATCAACTACCTCATACATATACTGTGTACATAAACTTCATATGCTGCTTTATCACTTTACTACAAATGTCAATGCCAGAACTTTCATTTTATTTTATAGATATACTTTTTACACATTTATACAACTATGCAAAAAACTCAGGACAGTATTACACTTTTTATTATTTCATTTTATGCTTATGTTTATTAAATGTTTAGTGTTTTAGTGTTGGTTTAACTTTTCATACTTTCATACTACTACTATGCAAAAACTACTATGCAAAAACTCAGGACAGTATTACACTTTTATTATTTCATTTTATGCTTATGTTTATTAAATGTTTAGTGTTTTAGTGTTGGTGTAACTTTTCATACTTTCATACTACTACTATGCAAAAACTACTATGCAAAAACTCAGGACAGTATTACACTTTTATTATTTCATTTTATGCTTATGTTTATTAAATGTTTCAGTGTTTTAGTGTTTAAATGTTTACTGTTGCACCGAGGGACTGAGAGAAATGCAATTTCAATCCTGTGTATGTCCTGTACATATTGCAGTTTTGACAATAAAGTTGACTTTGACTTTTGTTTGTTTTTAATGATTCATCTGATAAATATGTGAAACTTTATTGGCCCCAGCAGTTCAGGTTTTAATATCAGCAATGAGTATGAGATGTAGGACACACTGTTGAATTTTGGGTAATTTGTGGGTCACAGCTGAGTTTATCTGTGATAAGAGTCTTTAGCATGTAGAAATGCTACACTAGTCTAAACTTTAATTGTTGTGTCAGTTTAATCAAATTCAGGAATACAAGTCAATCATTCCTTTAAGGAATGCATGTTGCTCACCACCTCCTTTGGCAGTTTTAGTCTAAAATCTTAGTGTTTAAAAATGACACAGTTGAAGATTTGATGAAATTTTGAAAATGTTATATGCAATATCATACACTAACCCTTAGAGTCCATGTTGTGAATGACTCTCTGCTACTTCCACATCAAATTTTAGCTCAATATCTGTAAATCTGACTGAGTTGTAGTCATCTTTGTGTTTGCTAATGCTGAGGAACACGAGGAAAACATGCAAACGCCACACAGAAAGAACCCCAGGTCCAAACTGGGGATTGAACCCAGAGCCTTCCCACTGAGAAGCGGTGCTGCCATTAAAGTCAAAAAGTCAAAGTCAACTTTATTGTCAGAACTGCAATATGTACAGGACATACACATAATTGAAATTGCGTTTCTCTCAGTCCCTCGGTGCAACAGTAACTATTTAAACATTGAAACACTGAAACATATAATAATAGACATAAGCATAAAATAGTAAAGCTGTAACACTGTCCTGAGTTTTTGCATAGTTTATTGTTTATTAAATTTGTTCATTTTTTTACAAAAGAAACAATACAAGACAATCTCATAATGATAGTGTACAAAATGTAAAAAAATGAAAGGTAGCAGAAAGAAGAATAAATCTTATTATATCTGCCCCTTACTTCCAACAATCAGATTAAACAACAATAATCAAACCATGTAAACAATAATAATCTTCAACCAACTTTTTCCAACAATCAGGTTAAACAATAATATTCTTCAACCAACAGTACAAAATGACTAACTCTTTCTAATTTTCTAACTAATACAATACACATTACGTTATTTCACATATATTTTTTTAACACATTTGTTTTGATCATTTTTTTAAATGTAAACATTGACTTGGCATTTTTAACTACATTCTCCAAGCCATTCCATAATCTAATTCCCTGGATTGAGGTAGAACGTCCCTTCAAACTGGTTCTGAATTGTGGTTTTACAAACAACTCTGTTCCCTTAAGATTATAACAACTTTGTCTTTTAACAAAGTGCATTTGGATATTTAAAGGTAATGCATTATTTTGAGCTCTATACATAACTGCTCCGTAATAGCTCCAACCACTTCATCAAGTTTGCGGACGACACAACAGTGGTGGGTCTCATCAGCAACAACGATGAGACGGACTACAGGAACGAGGTGAGCCGCCTGGCCTTGTGGTGCGGACACAACAATCTCACTCTCAACGTGGAGAAGACAAAGGAGATTGTTGTGGACTTCAGGAAGAGGGATGCCCAACATGCCCCTCTGACCATCAACAGCACCGCAGTGGAGAGAGTAGACAGCACCAAGTTCCTGGGAGTGCACGTCTCAAAGGACCTGTCCTGGAGCANCTGTCAACATTCAGCAGCTGACTGACGGACCAGGTACATCTCCAGCTCCTCAATGTCTAACACATGCAACAAACTTGGTATCAAAAAGCTCATTTTGTTTTTCATTTCAGCGCAGACATGAAGATCCTCATATTGCTCGCCCTCATCTTTTTGGCAGGTTTGTTTGTTTCATTTGTTTGAAAAATTCTGCAACAGAGGACACCAAATGCCTTAACCTCTGTTTCTTCAACAGGCTGTTTTGCTAATAATAATGAGGAAGAAAAGGAGGAGCATAAACGCTCCCTAGAGGATCTGGATCATGAGCATGAAAACTATGACCTCTATGACAAACACCATCATGGACACCATCATGGAAACTATCAGAGACGCCATCACAGACACCATCACCAAAGCCAGCATCATCAAGGCCACCATCTCCATCGACACCGTCACAAAGGCCAGCATCACCACGGCCACCATCACCAAGGACAGCATCATCAAGGCCACCATCTCCATCGACACCATCACCACGACCACCATCACCACGGCCACCATCACCACGACCACGACCACCATCACCACGGCCACCATCACCACAGCCACCATCACAAAGGCCAGCATCATCACGGCCACCATAAACTCGGCCACCATCATCACGGCCACCATCATCACCACGGCCACCATCACCACGACGACCATCACCACGACGACCATCATCACGGCCACCATCACCACGGCCATAAACAGCATCACCTCAAAGGCCGTTAACGTGCAGCATTACCAGACCTTCCCCATGATCACAAACCTTTTGACCCCGACATGAAGAAGCAAGTGTACAATTACCTACAAGATTTCAAGTCCAACGTGGTCATCATGTCTCACGACTTTGAGGTTAAGTTGATTCAAACATCCAACAATATCAATAAGCACATTGTCCCAAACAGGGAGAAGCACCACGTGAAGCTGGTTACCAGTTCTGACCTCCTGAAGCAGCAGCTGAAGGACATGTGGAAGTACTGGTCATCGTACACCAAGAAACAAGTCTGAATCCATCTGTAGCCGCTGCGGCTTCACGGTTAATAATCACTTAATGAGTTGGACATGAAATCTGTTGTACCGGAGAGTAAGGAGCATTTGATTGGTTGGTTTCCCTCAAAATTGTTTCTAAAATGTGTTGTCACAAGTTGATTTTCTGAAGTCCTAATGAAACTAATGCTTGACCAAAATAAAACATGAATGAAGTCCCAAAGCTCTCTTGAAATTTTCTTTCAAGCCATTTTCTTTGCGGCTAATTTTATCGGGTGTATTGCCAAATCTAACTCATTCTTATTAGTTTATTTTATAAGAAGACATACATCCAAAAATAAGTCAAGTCAACTTTATTTATTGAGTACATTTAAAACAGAAATTGTTATCAAAGTGCTTAACAACAACATCAATGAGAGTAAAATTAATGAAAAAAATACCATACACTAATGATATTACTGAATTAATAAAAATCATGTAAAAACATAGGAACTTAACTCAACTTAAACTTAATAATAAACCAAACAACAAGAGAAAAATTACTGTGCTGCTTGAAAGTTTGTGAACTCTTTATAATTTTCTATATTTCTGCATAAATGCGAACTAAAACGTCATCCGATTTTCACACACGTCCTAAAAGTAGATAAAGCAAACTTAACAAATGAGATACAAATATTACACTTGGTCATTTATTTATATGTATAAAAGTATAAAAGTATGTGAAGCTTTGTTTCAGTATCTGATGTGACCAGATACTGAAGCATGTTTAGTTTACATATGAGTTCCTGGTCCACTCAGGGACTGACAGGAGCCCAAACCATCAGCCTCCACCACCTTGCTAACAGCTAGGAGGAGCTGTTTGCTGCAGTGCATTATGGGTGAACATCTGTCCTCTGGTCTGGTTCTGGTCCAGAAGTCTTGTATAGAAAACCAACCTTAGTTGTGCTACTATGTTGTTTTTAGAGACGAGGTCATGACCTTTGACTGGGGCCTGTAGAGTCTGAGGTGAAGCTCACTGCATGGTCTGACCTTCAGGGTGAAGACTGTCAGCTGCCTGAAATGTTCTTCTCTTGTACCATACCATACCATACCAACTTTATTTATAGAGCACTTTTTGCACCCAACAGGACCAAAGTGCTGTACACACAATCACAAAATACAATACAATCATAAAATGGAAGGGACTAAAAACAGTACTAAAATAATAAATTATGAATACAATAAAACAATAAAACAAAGTTAAAACATCTCAGATTGTACCAAAAGCCAAAGAAAAAAGATGGGTTTTAAGAAGAGACTTAAAAACAGCAAGTGAAGAGGCCTGTCTTATGTCTAATGGGAGGTCATTCCAGAGCTTAGGAGCTACCACAGAGAAAGCACGGTCCCCTCTAAGCTTGCGCTTTGTCCTCGGTACCCTCAGAAGCAACTGGTCAGCTGACCTGAGCGAACGAGAGGGTGTGTAGTAATGCAGCAGCTCTGACAGGTATGGAGGGGCATGGCCATTTAGAGCTTTAAAAGTAAATAAAAGTATTTTAAAATGAATCCTGTAACGCACCGGTAACCAGTGCAAAGATGCCAAAACAGGGGAAATGTGATCAAATTTTCGTGTACCTGTTAAGAGTCGTGCAGCTGCATTTTGAACCCTCTGAAGCTGGGAAGTACACAGATCACTAATACCAACATAAAGTGAATTACAGTAATCCAGCCGTGTGGTCACAAATGCATGGATTGCTGTTTCAAAGTGCTGTCTAGGAAGGATGGCTTTTACTTTGGCTAGCTGCCTCAAATGAAAAAAGCTGGATTTCACAACTGCTTTAATCTGAGACTCCAGCCTAAGACCAGCATCCAGCTTGACCCCTAGATTTGTAACAACTGGCCGGACATACTGAGCCAAGGAGCAATCGGACAGAGAGTCTTCAGTCGAATTGCCAAAAATCACCACCTCTGTTTTGTCTTCGTTAAGTCTTAAGAAGTTTAGGGCCATCCAGGCCTTCAAATCTTCCAAACATAGGAACAGAGACCGAAGAGAGGCAGAGTCTGCCTTCTTTAAAGGTACGTAGATCTGTGTGTCATCTGCATAACAATGAAAAGCAATCCCGTATTTCCTAAAAACAGAACCAAGCGGAAGGATGTACAACAAAAATAAAAGAGGGCCCAAAACTGAGCCCTGCGGAACACCACATGAGAGTGGAGCAGAGGAGGACCTATGTCCATCAAGACAGACACAAAAAGTACGCTTGGTCAGATAAGATTTAAACCAATCTAAGGCTATATGACCAATGCCCACCCACTGTTCCAAACGTGTGATTAAAATGTTGTGATCCACTGTGTCAAACGCAGCTGATAGATCCAACAACACCAAAACAACGCAGTCACCAGAATCAGTCGCCAAGAATATATCGTTAAAAACTTTTAAAAGAGCTGACTCTGTGCTATGAAATGATTTAAAACCGGACTGAAAAACCTCTAAAATATTATTTTCAATGAGATAGGCCATTAGCTGATTATAAACTACCTTCTCAAGAATTTTCGAAACGAAGGGCAATTTAGAAATTGGTCTTGTCTTATCAGAAACTTTATCTTTCTGTCTAAACCAGCCACTAGTGGGTACAAGCCAGTGTCTCTCTAGTTCTGGTCTCAAGCCCAGGTAAATGGTGAGGATTGTGTCAGAAAGGGCATCCAACATACAAACCAGATTCCAAAAAAGTTGGGACACTAAACAAATTGTGAATAAAAACTCAATGCAATGATGTGGAGATGGCAAATGTCAATATTTTATTTGTAATAGAACATAGATGACAGATCAAAAGTTTAATCTGAGTAAATGTAACATTTTAAAGGAAAAATATGTTGATTCAAAATTTCACAGTGTCAAAAAATCCCTAAAAAGTTGGGACAAGTAGCAATAAGTGGCTGGAAAAAGGAAACTGAGCATATAACGAACAGCTGGAAGACCAATTAACACTAATTAGGTCAATTGACAACATGATTGGGTATAAAAAGAGCTTCTCAGAGTGTCAGTGTCTCTCAGAAGCCAAGATGGTAAGAGGATCACCAATTCCACCATTGTTGTGCAGAAAGATAGTGCAGCAATACCAGAATGGTGTTACCCAGCGTAAAATAGCAAAGACTTTTAAGTTATCATCATCAACCGTGCATAACATCATCAAAAGATTCAGAGAATCTGGAACAATCGCTGTGCGTAAGGGTCAAGGCCGTAAAACTCTACTGGATGCTCGTGATCTCCGGGCCCTTAAACGTCACTGCACCTCAAACAGGAATGCCACTGTCAAGGAAATAACAGAATGGGCTCAGGAATACTTCCAGAAAGCATTGTCAGTGAACACAATCCACCGTTGCCAGCTGAAACTCTACAGTGCAAAGAGGAAGCCATTTCTAAGCAAGCTCCACAAGCTCAGATGTTTGCACTGGGCCAGGGGTCATTTAAAATGGAGTGTGGCAAAATGGAAGACTGTTCTGTGGTCATGAGTCACGATTTGAAGTTCTTTATGGAACACTGGGACGCCATGTCATCCGGACCAGAGAGGACAAGGATAGCCCAAGTTGTTATCAACGCTCCGTTCAGAAGCCTGCATCACTGATGGTATGGGGTTGCATGAGCGCTTGTGGCATGGGCAGCTTGCATGTCTGGAAAGACACCATTAATGCAGAGAACTATGTTCAGGTTCTAGAACAACATATGCTCCATCTAGACGTCATCTCTTTCAGGGAAGACCCTGCATTTTTCAACAAGATAATGCCAGACCACATTCTGCAGCAATCACAACATCATGGCTACGTAGGAGAAGGATCCGGTACTGAAATGTCCAGCCTGCAGTCCAGATGTTTCACCTATAGAGAACATTTGGTGCATCATAAAGAGGAAGGTGCAACAAAGAAGGCCCAAGACGATTGAACAGTTAGAGGCCTGTATTAGACATGAATGTAGAGCATTCCTATTTCTAAACTTGAGAAACTGGTCTCCTCTGTCCCCAGACGTCTGTTGAGTGTTGGAAGAAGAAGGGGGGATGCCACACAGTGGTAAAAATGGACTTGTCCCAACTTTTTTGGGGATTTGTTGACACTGCGAAATTTTGAATCAACATATTTTTCCTTTAAAATGTTACATTTACTCTTATTAAGCTTTTGATCTGTCAACTATTTTTTATTTTATTTATTTATTTATTCATTTTACATTTGTTAAAAGAAAAACCTTCTTACATGTAATATTTAAAAGCAAGAAAAAACATAAAATGAAAGGTGGCAGGAAGAAGAAGAAATCTTATTTTACCTGCCCCTTTTTTCCAAAACAAAAACAAAATCAATACAAACAATTCACTCCAACAATAGTCATCAATAAGCAATCAAACCAAAAGAGAAACTCATTTCAATTTTAAAATTTTCATGTACAATAAACAATTTAAAGACATTTTTAGTATTTTGTTAACAATTTAGTTTTAATCTTTTTTTTTAAACACAAGCACCGATTTTGCAGATTTAACTTCATTTCATTTTTGGCGGTGCGTGCAAACGCCGCGGCTTCTCTCTCTCCCAGCAACACGGTGCTTTCGTCTGTTTTGTTCTGCACGCCGCAATTTGCCGGCACGTCTTCGTCTTGTCTACGTGTTCAAGAACGCAAGTATAGCCGTGAATTCCTGCTTGATGTCGGAAAAACCGCTCATTTGGGAATAAACAGCGAATTCCAGGAGAAGCTACATGAGCTCGAGGAGAAGCTACGTGAGCTTCGTGACTGTGTAATGAAATAATGTAACTGTAAGGTATTTAAACACTTACTGGACCACCATTATTGTAGATGTCAGAGTCAGAGTCAGAGTCAGAGAGTCAGAGTCAGAGAGTCAGAGAGTCTTTATTGTCATTTGCACCACATGTGGTACATGTGATGAAAACGAGATTATGTACACGGGGTCCCAGTTACATCCAACAACAAATGAAAGAGAAAAACAGTAATAACATCTAGAACTAACTAAGAAAAACATCAACTAGTAATACACTAAGCCTAATATAGTTGAAATAAACAGCAGCACGAACATGAGTTTGTATGAGCAGATGGTCACAGATGAACACAGATGAACACAGATGAACACAGCAACAAGAAAACAGATCAGCATCAGTATGATGTGATATTTTGCAGTGTTTACAGATGTGCAGGTCTGAGCAGAGTTTATCTGCACAAACTGCCACCAATGCGCGAGTTCTTCCTTTTTCCGATATTAAATTGCTTTTACTGTAATTAGGAAAAATGTAATTTCACGAGAGGCTTCAACTTATGTTGGTCTACCAAAAAAATAGACCTTTTATTGAAACTATCACAAAAATTACATTAAACATTTGTATCGATATTAGCTCTGATTTAATAACTACGTTGACAAGAATTCAAATTAAAACAAACAGACATTGGGAACTTAAACTGTTGGTACATTTACTTGACAGATTAATAGCTTATGAAAAATAAGAAATAGGAGGAAGAAGATGAAAGCTAAGTTAACTGAAATTGATTATTTTGAACCAAACTGGGTGACACCTTTTTCCCACACGAGCAGACTGCTGGGCTCCCGCACGTTCAAACACACCACGGCTCGTTACCTGTTGACGGTTCGTCTCTTGGAGATAAGAGTGGAGAAGTGACTGGACACACACGTGGATGAGTTTGTCCACCGGCCGTCCAGTTGGGACTTCAGCGTGGGTGGCTGATTCACGGTACGAGGAACTCGCCTCCCTCGGCAGGAAACAACGGTCAAGCGCACAGACTGATTTTCAAAATAAAACTTCAGAAAACAAATTCTTCCAGCAGATGAGTGAGTGAGTTACAGTAAGCTTTACTGTAACCCAGCTGAAACGTGGGTCTAGTTGACATATGACCGGAACGTCTCCAGCTTTTCCAGAGGAGAGAAACCAGTTGCGAGTTAGTTCTCTTCCAAGCACTAAAGCAAAAAGCAGGAAATGACCTTTATATGGGAGGCGGGGTCTTCCCCACCTCCTTGATGACTACTGGCTGAACTTAACAAAATAAGAGATGGGTTTTCATCTAATAGGCAGAATGGTCTCTGAAGGACAACAGGAAAACTGTTTACAAAATCGGCCAGATGGCCTGCTTGTGAGCACCGAGAATATTATGGCTAACTTCATAGACAACACAGAGAAGGAAGTAGCACAGCCTTTACGTCCCAGATTCAGAACCTGCTTGTTCTTGCAGAAATAAAACCAGCAGAAGGTCAAAGCTCATGAAAGTAACAGATCATCATTAAAATGACAAAAATATACTGTTGATCAATTCTGAATTAACACACATTAAAGAGAAAGTTCAATCTGATTAATTAGTGTCCATTAATTCATAATAATTGTAAACCAATATAAGTGTCCAATCGTCTCCTTGAGGGCCTCAAGAAGGTGCAGCACCGAGAGTCTCAGAGAGACGTGGAGAGGTGTACTTAAAGGTCAAGCCTAAAATATCAGAGGTTAGGTATATCACTACAGTCCCCCTTTTTGGAAGTCATCGCCTGTCCTTGGAGATGAGTTCCAACACGAAAGGATACCACCGAATGTCTCTGACCTCTATGTAATCCAGCAAGTGGAAAAAAAAAAGTCAAAAAAAGTTCAAAATTATACTCCCATAATGTTTTTGGAAATTCCATACTGTTCGTAGGTAATCCCATTGCGGTAAGCTTTCAATCCTTTGGAAAACATAGTCTGTTAACCCATGGAAAACTGAGTCTGTGATCCTTTGGAAAACAAAGTCTTATAATCCACAACGGTAAATCCACAACGATGGGGGTTATTGATTTCATCAGCAAGAATGGTTTTTAATCAGCATGTAGAGGGGATCCCTCGATTGAAGCAGAGGAGGCGGGCCTTGGATGAAGGTTGAAGACCAACGTTGGATCAGCAGGTCCCCACATCGAAGGTTGCAGGCTGGATGGCTTCCAGTCGGTGCCACCCTGGTTCAATGTGTCATGCAATTATGTGGTTTTAGGTGGGCTTATGATTGGGATTCTACATTAAGCCTTACCTATATGCACCTGGTATGTAAGCTATCATGGATTAGATCAGCTACAATTACCAATTAAGGGGTGGATCAATGCTGTAAAAATCAGATATAGGGATCTATACCTATAGAAATGTGGAGGGCTTCTGTAACGAAGGCCTCTTCATTCAAACTATTCCTCCATTCATTATTTAGTTTAGGTTAAACTAAAATAAAAAAATGAAATCTAGTTTGGTCTAAATGTCTGTTGTCTTTTAGACGAACGACGCAAGATTTGGTATTCCCTATAAATTTTGAAGTCTATGGCGAGACTCATCAAAATGAATAGATCTAGAATAGAGACGATCGAATCGGTTCTATCTAAATGATTGGGAAATCAGTGTAGATTATAGTACCTTAGGTAGTATTGATCCACAATGACTCTTCAAAGATTGAGATCTTTAACAAAATGAACAGCATGTTGGCATAGTTAAAACCATTTAAGTCTTCAACTTATCAACAATCAAAACCAGTGGTGTAGTCTACATTTTTGTAGTGGGTATACCGTGCTTAGAAACCAAAGTACACTGGTTAGTAAAGTGTTACCGTCAATTTATTTTGATTTTAAGCATATTGAACAGTTCCAAATTTCTCTGATGCTTATATTTGAATAAATGAACAACAAACTTTGTACAACAGCTGGCTTTGTATTAAAAACATGTTATATAATTTATAAAACAGTATCAAAGAAAAGCACTGCACACCAATAGATTGTTACAGAAGTGTTTAACTGTCGTTTAACGTATCAATGACATATACCTAATGGTATGTCATGTACCATTGGGCACTTTTAAGTGGGTATACTGAAATTCTTAAGTTTTTCTAGTGGGAATACTCCATATACCCGAGTATCACGTAGACTACACCACTGCTCCAAGTTTCACCAAAGGTAAAGCACAACAATCTGCAGTCGACGTGGAAACCACAAGGAAGAGCAACAATATATTTTGCTTCAAGCATTTCTGCCAGTAGACTACAATTCAAAAATGGCAATGGCTTGCCAGTTGCTGACAAAATTGTGACTGTTGCATGTGCACTTCCCAACTTGTGTGACTGTAGTCTCACTAACTTGAGCATAAAGAGTGAATTGACACTATTGAGTAATGTTTGCATTTTGCAAATTGTTATAGCATAAGAATGTGAAGGAATACAAGCCACATCTCTGGAAGACCAGAGTACCAAAAGTTGTTACATGTGCTCTGCTGCAGGAGATGTGTGTAAATGTGTTTGTTACACTGTGTTTATTCTGTACCCCAAATATTTGATAAGTTGCATGTAGAAGTCATTTTGATTAAAAGGTATAAGACAAAGCACCCTGACTTCTCAAATTGTATTCAATTTCAACTGTGTTCAGAATTCCAGAGTGGCACGTTGGCACAGTTGGTAGAGCTGTTGCCTCTCAGCAAGAAGGTCGCCGGTTCAAATCCCAGCCCGGGACCTTTCTGGGTGGAGTCTGCATGTTCTCTCTATGCATGCATGGGTTTTCTCCATGTACACTGGTTTTCTCCCACAGACCAAAAACATGCATGTTAGGCTGACTGGTAACTCTAAATTGTCCCTAGGTGTGTGTGAGAAAGTGAATGGTTGTCTGTCTTGTTTGTCTCTATGTGTCCCTGTGATGGACTGGATACCTGTCCAGGGTGTCCCCTGCCTCTTGCACAGTGACTGCTGGATATGGACACCATGCAGTGACCCCTGCAACCCAAAACGGAAGAAGCGACTAAAGATGATGGATGTTCAGAATTTCTAATTATAGGCTTTTACATTGAACTTTATCAGTCCCACCATTGATGAACTGCACACCAACTAACATATTTTATGTTTTGTACATGTCAACAAAACTCACTAAATTGGTAAGTTGCCAACAATCACTACACTTAGGTTTTATTTATATACATAAGAATAATGCTTATAGACATTATTTTTCATTCAACCTTTATTTAGGCAGGTTAATCTCATTGAACCTTGAGGACTCATTTACAAGAGGGACCTGCTACAAACAAAGAATGATGACAACAGCAACAGTAGATTTTCCTTGAACAATCAACAATAGACAATCATAAGAGAGGGATACAGATTTTTTTAACAAGTTAAACAAAGATATCAAAGTAGCAAAACAGACAGATTATAAGGCAGATGTTGATTAGGCAGATTATTATAGACATTTCATTACAATGAAAATATTTCTCTGTATTGGTGGTCAGAGTGCTATCTCTCAATTATCAAAACAAAGATTGAGATACTTGGCGAACGCGAGTATGGGATTGGGGGCCCATTGCTATGGGCTGTTCAGTCCCCAAGTGGTGCGAGAGAGTTTGGTTTGCATTGCCGGCAGTAAGTCGGACCACCCCAGAGTGGGAGTTGGACACCACCAGGGCTGCCCTTTGTCACTGATTCTCTTCATAACTTTTATGGACAGAATTTCTCAATGCAGCAAGGGATTCCTGTTTGGGGACCTCAGGATTCCATCTCTGCTCTTTGCAGATGATGTGGTCCTTTTGGCATCATCATACCATGATCTGCAGCTCTCACTGGAGTAGTTCACAGCTGAGTGTGAAGTGACTGGGATGAGAATCAGCACCTACAAATCTGAGGCCATGGTCCTTAGTCGGAAAAGGTTGGATTGCTCTCTTCAGGTCGAGGGTGAGCTTTAAGCCTTAAATGGAGGAGTTCAAGTGTCTTGGGGTTTTGTTCACGTGTGAGGGAAGAACGGAGAGTGAGGTTGACAGATGCATTGGTGCAGCATCTGCAGTATTGAGGACTCTGTGCCAGTCTGTTGTGATGAAGAGGGAGCTGAACTTTAAGGAAAAGCTCTCTGTTCACCGGTCAGTCTGGTCATGAACTCTGGGTAGTGACCGAAAAAACAAGATTGCAGATACAGGCGGTTGAAACGAGTTTCCTCAAAACCTCTTTTGGCTGGGAGTGTTCAGAAAACAATAACAACTTCAATAACAACAAAAGTAGCAATCAAGCAACTAAAAACAACGTTTCGCTAAGTCAAACTCACTCTGGTTGTCAGATTACAAACGGGTGTTCTGTCCAGTAAGCTGCCTCTCGGGTCAGGTTTCTGACGGTCTGCAGTACCCTGTTGGGCCTCATAACAATCCAATCGAGCCTCAACAGCTTGGACGTGACGGAGTAGGTACACGATCATCCCGCACATTACGAAAGAGAGGATCATTACCACAACTGAATTGAGCGAGTCGGCGCTAGACCATGCGTAAGTGATAGGTTGAAACGGTATCGTAGTGTCTGACTTGAGCGTCCTGAGAACTTTATTAATCGGTTCGACGTCGACGACTTTAGTTCCTTCAAAACGGAGTTGTTCAATTGTTTTAGGGTCTATCTCTAAGCTCATGTTTGAAAAGCACTCGGAATCTTCCAGAGTAGATTCCCACCGATCCGGATGGAGGTGGTAGAGCGTCAGTTCACCAATGTGTACAGTTGTACCTTCGGGGACACTGATCCACATTGTTTTATCTGGGAGGGTCACAA
>JBBPBX010065467.1:0-19950 GCA_038048925.1 Garcialebias charrua | reverse complement strand
GAGCTCAATGGGACTAACCTGTAGAAACAAAGGTTGAATGAATAAGAGCTGAAGTCCCGCATCTGTAAAAGCAACGCTGAACAAAACAAAACCCAAATGGTTCAGCTGCGGTTCAGCTGCTGCTTTGAAGCCCGGATAAACCATTAACCCCGAGGAACACGCTGCCGGAACATCAACACAACAATCCCGAGTCGCGACCTTTAAACCTCATTTAAAACTCATTTGCCACCGCGGCTCCGCAGTTAAATCAACACTTCTCTAGAAAAGGGCCGAGGCGTTCTGCGGCACGGAGGTTTTCAAGGTGACCGGGGGGAGGCCGAAGCCTGGGGCCAAAGCTCCAACCAGCCTCTTGTGTTCCCGGTTCTGCTCCACTGAACCGCATGAGGGTGGCACGCTGTCATTTGCAGTAAGTGAGCATGTAATGGACTTGTAAGGGCTCGGAACAGGGGAAACGACACAAAACGGAGGTCATACACCAACTCTGTGGGCTAATGTTTAAATGTTCTTGTTCCTTGAAGGAATGCATATCGCCCGCGGACGTTCAGGCCCGAGCCTTAGTGATCTCACGTGTTTCCTCTGATAGATCTCAGAGTAGAAACTCCTGATGGACAAAAACATGATCGTCTTGTTATTAAAAATGATTAGAAGAGAAACTCAGAGCATGTTTAATGTCCGCTCTGGTTCTGTTTTGTACACACAACAGCTTGTTTCATGTCTTCACCTCCATAAATACTGAAGTGGATGTTCAGAAAACAGCCGAAGCTGCTGGGTCAACAGCCGCCGGGCCCAAAGACCCCGGCAACGTCTTTGTTCCGACACGAGTCAGGACGTTCTGATAGTTCACAGCCGGCAGGTCTTCGTGGAAGTCCCTGAACTGGAGAAAAAGTCTTTTCACGGCTCGATGCTCCACGTTTGTCCACCACCAGGGTCAAATCCATCCTGTTGCATGAAAACCATCAGGATTCAGGTTTGCTGCTGTGAAAACGTTGAGTTTAACCGAGAACGCCGAGTCAGCATCCTTTTTCTTTTTGGGGTTTCTTCCGTACGGTTTTCAGAACTTTCAGCTCGTTCAGGGCATTTCAGCTCCGACTTGAGTTTGATTAAACTTTTTTAATATGTTTTGTCACAAAAATGTGTTGAGTTCTCCTCAAACCCTTAACAACTTTGTGCTGTTGAAAATCTGCAACTTGCTGCTTGGTTTTTGACCTTTTAGCTACTGCTCTGCACGTTTTAGCTGCGGTTTCAGTCGTTTTTGGTTTCAGCTGCTGCTCTGATGATTTTGACCTTTAATTTCGTGTTGTGTTTTCATTTAGCAGACATTGAGCTGACCTGCCGGGAACAACAGGAGCAACGTGTGTTTCAAAACGCACTTTTTAAGATTTAGGTGCACATTTTATTTTATTAATCAGGGACACGTCTCAATGTCAAGTTCAAAACTTGAGATTGTTGTTTTTAATAAACGACATTCAGACCTTACGAAGCGGAACCTAGACGTGACCTTTAGTGCGAGCGGAGAGTTTCCTGGAAGTCGGGCTGCAGCTCCTCTTCTGCAGCGAACTAAACCTCGACTCACGCTGGGCAAACAGAATTTAAAGAACCGGATTAACCCACGTCAATAAACCATGTCCCACTGGCTGATTAATGGTTCATCAATCACATGAAAACCAAGATGACTCTACAGTAATGGGACAGCTGGGAGCATCTGATGGGAAGGTTTGCAGGTGGGAAACATAAAACAGGATAAAATCACCCGCTTCAGATGTTTTCAACCATTAGGGCTCTTATCAGTTATTATCATCCCTTATCAGTTATTATCATCCCTTATCAGTTATTATCATCCCTTATCAGTTATTATCATCCCTTATCAGTTATTATCATCCCATATCAGTTATTATCATCCCTTATCAGTTATTATCATCCCTTATCAGTTATTATCATCCCATATCAGTTATTATCATCCCTTATCAGTTATTATCATCCCATATCAGTTATTATCATCCCTTATCAGTTATTATCATCCCCATTCGTAGCGGTCAGATTGCCCCTCCTGTACCTCCTAGGAGGTTTAAAGGTACGTTGTCACCGTTACAGTGAGAGAGAGAGAGTGAATGTTTGTTTGTCTCGTTTGTCTCTATGTGTCCCTGCGATGGACTGGAGACCTGTCCAGGGTGTCCCTTGCTTCTCTCACAGTGACTGCTGGACATGGGCACTGGTGACCCCTGTGACCTGAAAAGGAAGAAGCGGGTAAAAGATAATGGATGGATGGATGGATGGATGGATGGACAGATAGATGATGGTTGGATTAAAAATTCTGAGTACGAAGTGACCAAAACTGCAGAACAACATTTGGATGGAGGGACAAACTGCTCTGGAGGCTTCAGCAACAAAAAGTAACTTGAGAAGTTTTTCACTTCTTGCACGTTTCTGTGATTTGACCGAACGTGTGCAGGTTCAACGTCTCACACACGTCAGGGCATTAGAGAGGATCTATGAGCTCCGGACAGGAAGTTCTCCTGGAGTGAGCTCCATGTTCAGGCTGCGTCATGTCGGCTGCAGCAGGAATCAGAAAAGGTGAGGATGCTCTCGGTATGGGACAGAGGTTTCCTCTGCCAGTGAACGCATCACAGCGGTGTTCACATTCAGGTTCTCCAACATCCTGCGGGACGTCTTCTTCAACCTCCACACAGAAGAAACGTCTTGGGGCGTTCCGTTTAGACCATATGTGTCAAACTCAAGGCTCGGGGGCCAAATGTGGCCCTCACTGACATTTTCTCTGGCCCCCAAGCTGATATTTGAAACATAAAATATTTATTTCTCTTGAATTTTTTCAGTAATCTTTGATTATGATGTTGAAAGCACAACAGGGAACATCAAATGAGACCAATCAAACTCTTGTTGAAGAAGAAAAGATGCTGGGTATCTGATTTGAGTTCATGTAGATTCTGAAATGGGCCCTTGATTTGAAAAAGGTTTTAATTTTGGCCCCTGGTTTAGTCTTTAAATGTATTTGATTTGTGACATTTTGCAGGTTTAATGAGACTTTACGCTACTGACAAAACAAACATTCACAATTTATTACAAGACACCGCCGTGTTTTTTTTTATTGTCATAGCACGTGCAGGTTTTGTACAACAGAATTGTGTGAAGTGTTGTGTACTTGCAGAAGTTTATGACGACTGGAGTTCTATTTTTAACCAACTCCGTGATAAAACTTTGGCTTTCGTGCGGTTACTCATCTACAGCCGCTGCTCAACAGGAATCTGAATGAGGCAGTAAATGCACCATTTTTATTGTTTTGATTTTTAACAGAATATAACCTGCATGAGACGCACACAGAACAGAAGAAACTTGAACGAGAACGATCGCAACACATTTAGAATCTCAAAAGTTTCAGATTTATTCTTATTTACACAAAACAAGGCTGGAGAACGAGAACCACAGAAAAACATTCCCAGACTGCAACAGCAGCACATCTTCAGTTCAATCAGATTAAAATAAAACAACTGCATGAGTTAGTTTCAAGATAAATAGTGTTAAATTGTTATATTTTATATATGAATGTTTCTGTTCAGTGCCCTGAGACGACTTCTGTTGTGACTTGGAGCTTTAGAAATAAACTGAATTAAAATTTGTCGGTTAACACAAAGACAACAATGCAACAAACTGTTCAGGGTGAGAAGAACTGATCTGAATCACTATGAGAAAAACAAGAAATACTAAAGCATGCAATTAAGGTTAAAAAAAATTAAGTGAAAAAGAAATATAATATTTACAAGGTACAAATGAAATATAGAAAACAACAACATAATAACAATAATAATAATGAATTCAATTTATAATGCACTTTTCATTAATAAAAATCTCAAAGTGCTACAAAGTGCTACAAAGTGTACCAAAGCAACATGGTAGAATATAACAGTGCAAGTAGGATGATTTAGTATAAATAAGCTGTATACAGTATTGCACATAACATAAACTACACAGGTTGTGTGACAGGTTATTGCACAGGTAGCAACACTGAGATGAATTATGATGGTGAGGTAGTGACGTACATGATACAGCCACATAGTGCAGCAACAATAAACATATTAGTTGTCACAGATGTGTCTTGATGTTATTTCCAGTTGTTCAGTGTTACTGATCAAGAGTTCAGTAATCTGACAGTTTGTGGATAATAACTGTCCTTTTGTCTTTATGTGATGATGACAGAATCCTGTATCATCTGCCTGAGAGTACATGGAAGAGTCCTTGTGCTGGGTGGGTGTGGTCCTTAATGATGCTGTGGCTGTGGTAGATGTCCTGGGTGGTGTGGAGTCTGCTACCAGTGATGTCCTCTGCTGCTTGCTCCACGTCTGTAGAGCTTTCTGACTGGTGCAGTTCCAGTACCACCCTGTGGTGCAGCCTGACTCTCACTGGTGCACCTGCTGGGGTTCGTACCAAACTTCTTCAGTCTTCTTAGTAGAGTCTTTGTTGGACTTTCTGGACCACAGTGTCTCTATGTAAAGTCCAGGACAGATCTTCAGTGATGTGAACACTGAGGAACTTGAAGCTGCTGACCTGCTCCACTTCAGTGTTGTTCATGGAGATGGTGGAGTGCTGACCTCCACACTGTTTCCTGAAGTCCACCATCATCTCTTTCGTTTTGCTGACATTCAGAGACAGGTTCAGTGATTTCACCTCATCTCTGTAAAACTGAAACTAAATAGAATAAGAATAAAACAAAAAATTACTGTGAATTAAAATCTGCAGAACTTTGCTGAAATTTGCTAAGGAACCTGAAAATGAGCTGAACAGCAGCTAAAAGCAAAAAAATAAAAAAAATAAAAATCATAATGAAAGCTATGAATCGGCATACTCGTGTCACAAAGCACTCCTGTCGACTCCTTCCATTTCCGGCACGCCGCACCAATTCTGCGTTAAGCGTCTTCTTCACAGCTTCCTTTGGCATTATCACCGACAGGTTGAAATAAAAAGCATCCTTTTTGTTTGGTGTAAAAAGTCACGTTTTGTGTGGTTTTGTCAGATCAGTTCAGATGCTTGTTGTCAAGAGAAACTTGATTTATAGCCGTGGTTAAAATGTCAAGAACGTAAAACAAAGACGAGACAAAGCACAAGCTGTTGCATCAAATCTGACCAAGTTTAGCCCCAAACAAGATTTTTTATATATTGAAATATCAATCAAAAGAGACAAAAGCACAAGCTGTTGCAACAAATCATTTAATCTATTGTCTTGAGGTTTGGGGAAAAGCATGCAAAACTATAACAAAATCTATTTTTATTTTACAAAAAAGAGCTGTGAGAATTATTACAAGAAAGCCTTATTATCATCCATCAAATATATTATTTAAACAACTCAAAGTGCTGAAGTTTTATGATTTTGTGGACTATAGTGTTTTGTTAGTAATGTATAGGGCTCATAAGAATACACTACCCTCAAATGTTCAAATGTATTTTGTTAAGAGAGAAAGCTGCTGCAGCCTAAAGGGAACTGAAATTTTTGCAAAGCCAAGGTTTAGGACTAGTTTGAAGGGACGGTTTATTTCAATACAGGGAGTTGAATTGTGGAATGGTTTGGGAAATGATGTTAAAGATGTAGACTCTGTGCTTATGTTTAAAAAAATGATCAAAACTAAATTGTTAACAAAATACTAAAACTTTTAGTTAAGTGTTTAATGTTCTAGATATTTGTAGATTGTGAAAAGTTATTCTTTTTGCTCTTTTACTTATAGAAGATTATTGTTTGAATTGATTGTTTGAATTGATTTTTTTTTTTTAAAGGGGCCGATAAAATAAGATTTCTTCTTCTTTCTGCCACCTTTCATTTTATGTATTCTTTTATATAATATGTGATGTGTTTTTTTTTCTTTTGGTTTTTAAAGTAAAATGAATTTAAAAAAAAATTCTGACCAAGTTTAGCCCCAAACAAGATTTTTTTTATATTGAAATATCAATCAAAAGAGATAAATGACAGATAAAGTGTAACTTTAATAGCCAAAAAGCCTTAGCCGTTTGATTTAATTACATTTACTGCATTTGGAACAAATGTAAATTTATGTCTTTTGCTCTTTGCTCCAAGTGGAGCGCACCTCCAGCCAGATGGAAGAAGAACAAATTCTTCCTTAAAGTATGATCGCTGCTGACTTTACCTATCGAACTGTTTCATCTAAATTCCTGACGAGGACGGTTGGTGTATGCCAGTTGTTTTACGGTCTATGTTCACAATAAAAGACCAGGTAGAGTCCAAGTCGTGTGACTTGAGTCCACCCCTCTGCCAGTACGGGAACCAGCTGCACTGACGCTGAAACAAAACCCCGTAGAACAAGTAACGTCTGATTTCACACAACCTTCGTTTTCATCTGAATGTAAATAAAGTTTTATGTCTTCAGTTTGCCGCCCTACAATAATGCAGAATGACAGAAAGAATTGCTACTGATACACACTAAATAAATCAGAAGGCTTCCTGAGCACAAATCTCTACCAGACAAATTAACCGTTTTTTCTTTTCCTCCACAGAAACTAAAAGATGCCTACACGGTATACATCTGTGAGTCCCACAGATGGAAGTGTGAAGACTAAAAACGGACCCCGCCCTAAGAAACAGCGTTACATCCGCAAGGAGGGCAGCTGCAACGTCCTGTTTCGCCACGTTCCCCACGAGTGGCTGCTGTTTGTGACCGACATCTTCACCACCTTGGTGGAGATTAGGTGGAGGGTGATGTTCCTGATCTTCGTCTCGTCTTACCTCCTGTCTTGGCTTTTCTTCGGCATCCTCTTCTGGATCATCGCTCTGGCCCACGGAGATATCAGAGACCACAACAATGACCCTTGTGTGTTCGAGGTGCGCAGCTTCACGGCAGCTTTCCTCTTTTCTCTTGAAACTCAAACCACCATTGGGTACGGCTTCAGGGGGATGTCCGAGAACTGCATGATTGCCATCATCGTTGTCACCGTCCAAGATGTCTTGAGCTGCATCATTGACACTTTCGTCATTGGAATTGTTGTTTCCAAAATGGCCTCAGCCAGAAAAAGGGCACAGACAGTTGGCTTTAGCAGTTGTGCAGTCATCAACCTTCGAGATGGTTATCTGTGTCTTTCCTGGAGGATCGGGGACTTCCGCAGGTACCACATGGTGGAGGGCACGGTTCATGCTCAGATTGTCTACTACATGGTGCACACAACAGGGAAGGTTCACTTACGCTATGAAGACCTGACCATCCAACAAAAGAACATAGTCCTGGTCACACCGACCACCATCTTCCACAGGATTGAACCTGGCAGCCCTCTGTACAAAACGGGTTTGGAAGACCTCCGGAAAGCCGACTTTGAGCTGGTGGTGTCATTCACCTACACAGACGACTCCACCGGCATGCTGCATCAGACTCGGACGTCGTACACGCAAGATGAAATCTTCTGGGGTCATTGGTTCCAGGAGATGATCGGGGTGAGCAAGAAGCGCTACAAAGTGGATTACAATTTGTTCAATTACACTGCAAAGGTTCTGATGCCCATAAGCAGTGCTGAGGAGTACGACCACAAGAAGAGCCTGGCGCTCCCCGTTCGACTTTCACCACGACGTTCACCCAGATGGTCTCCACAGTCTTCTCCTGAACCCACATTGCAAAACCAGCAAGAAAATTGTCTGAACCCCCCAGCGGTGACAGTGGAACTGATGGAAGAGACCAGTTCTGACGTAAATGATCCAATGTACCAAGGGGAAGGTCATCGTCAAGACTCTTTGACTGTGCCAAATGACCTTAACCCATAAAGAGATGATGTTTAAGACTTTACAAGATAAAACTGAGCCAGCTATCTTCAGAGAGACACTTCATTTAGAGGAACATCAAGGGTACTTGACCATTCATCTTCTGCTGCTTATCTGTGGTCAGGTCTTGGAGGCAACAAGGAAACTGGCATCCTTTCCCTCAGTGACACTCTGCAACTCCTCCTAGAAGATCCCGAGGTATTCCTAGGCTAAAAAGGGCACACATTCCCTACCATGAGTTCTGTCGGTCCCGGGTTTCCTCCCAGCCTGGAAAACCTCCGGATGAAAGTGACTGAACCACCTCGGCTGACTCCTCACAACAAGGAGGACGAGCAGCTCTGGACTCCCCCTGGACGACGGAGCTCCTCACCTTATCTTTAAGACTGTGCACAGTCATGTCCATAAACTGGGAAGCTTTTTTGTTTTGTTTCAAGATAGTCCAAGAATTGTACCTACATAAAAAAACTGCTCACCCATCCAGAACACTTTTATTTTTTTAAATATAGACACTTTGTTTAGCTTAGCCTAAAAAATGTTAGAGAACCACACGAGGCACGAGCCTTCACGGGTGCATGTTGATCATTTGGTTAAATAAATTCATTGATTTGACTGGAGTCACTTTCATTTGGTTTTTGATGTTGAAACTAGATTTTGATGATGTGCAGGGCAAAATGGACCATCGTTAACTTGTGATTGTCATAAAAACAGAGTTTGACCCACAGATAAATCTGTGGCGTGACTGTCGACCCGTTGCTGGTTCCCTGCTGTCACAGATGGTCGAGTACAGACAATACAACCTGAGGTGGAACAGACTCAGACTCTGAATAATTAAAAGTGATTTTCAGTGAAGATACTTTGTTACTTAAAACAGGAAGAACTAAATTATAGTCCCATTGTTTAGCCCAGGGGTCTGCAACCTGTGGCTCTGGAGCCACATGCAGCTCTTTGGTCCCTCTGCAGCGGCTCTTTCAAGCTCTGACCAAAACGGAATTTTATTAGTTGTTATACTAAAAGGGCTAGTTTTAGCAGTTTTCCTGTACAGTAGTTTATTTAGCTAATATATGATTACTAGAAACATGAGGTAAAACATACTCACTTTCAAAAAAGTTCATGCTCAATAATCCAGGTATCGTTGACTGCAGTTACAGTATACTCACTTTCACTTTTTGCTTCATTTCTTCAAAGTAGGCTGCATAGTTCAAGTACCCATAAGCCGTTTTCGCATTGACCAGCCCTTAAAGGCCCGGGTGGCCCCGCCCCGCCCTCTAACCCGGGTTCAGCGTGTCCGCATTTTCCTTTTTTTCCCCGGCTCCGCCCTCGTTTTGGAACCATCTCCACCGTGGTTCCATCGGACCGCGGCCCGACGGGCCCAGTTTCACGTCATTTACTGCTCACATTTGATTCGTTGTTTGCAGCAGGGGCTGGACTGCTTCGTGTAGGGGCGAGACCAGAGGGCGTGACTAGCTGCGTGTTGAGTCATCAACTGCGATTTCGCCAGCGCACCTAAAAACACTCTATTTTCATCTAAAAACTACTTTTGAGTGCATAAAAATGATCGGAAACGTGTGTTTATATGCTTAACTTGCTAACTGTAGTGAAAAAACACATGAAAACTCAGTATTTATTTCGTTTTTTCCAAAAATTCGCAACCCGGAAGTCCGCTCGTAAATTTCGCCAGCGCACCTAAAAACACTCTATTTTCATCTAAAAACTACTTTTGAGTGCATAAAAATGATCGGAAACGTGTGTTTATATGCTTAACTTGCTAACTGTAGTGAAAAAACACATGAAAACTCAGTATTTATTTCGTTTTTTCCAAAAATTCGCATTCTGAGCTTTTCGGTAAGAACTGCCCACCCACGTCAAGTGAATACCCCACCCACTTCAAGGCTTGCTCTCCGGACAGTGCGCAATCAACGAGGGCGGGCCAGAGCTGGCTCTGGGCCAACCAGAGACGAGCGGGACCGGGGAGGGCCGGCAAATGCGTAAACGGCTATAGAGAAGCAGCTACTGATGGAAGCTCAGTGGATATGGAACTCTATGCTTCCTCAGTCCTGGGCTACATTATGCTCTGAAAATGTATCCATAAAAAATATGTTAAATCCTACCCGAACCGGAAACCCTGGTTAAATAAAGAAGTTCACGTCTTGCTAGCAGCCAGGGACACTGCATTCAAGTCAGGAGATAAAGAGGAGCTGAGAAAGAGCAGGAAAGAACTGAAGGATGGCATTAAGAAGGCCAAGGCCACGTATGCACAGAGGATCGAGGGACAGTTCACCTCACAAGACCCACGGAGCATGTGGAAGGGTATTAAATGCATAACAGATTACAAAGGCAAGAACAAACAATGCCCCAGGGACCCATCTCTGCCTGATGCCCTCAATAAGTTTTATGCACGTTTTGATGATCCAAACAGACCAGCTAGCACCAGACTCACCTCATCACCAGATGAAGAGCATCTCAGGGTGACCGCAGCAGAAGTGAGAGGCAGTCTCAGAAAGATTAATCCTCATAAAGCAACCGGACCAGACAACATCCCAGGGAAAGTTCTGAAGGAATGTGCGGACCAGCTCTGTGAGGTGCTGGCTGACATCTTCACCACCTCACTTGCACTGGAGTCAGTTCCCACCTGCCTGAAGACCGCGACCATCATCCCAGTCCCAAAGAGCTCCACAGTGACTGGTCTGAATGACTATAGACCGGTGGCCCTCACCCCGATAGTCGCTAAATGTTTTGAGAAACTGGTCATGTCCCACATCAAGACAACCGTCAACATCAACGAGGACCCTCATCAATATGCATACCGTGAGAACCGATCAACAGAGGACGCCATCTCCTCTGTGGTCCACACTGCTCTCACCCACCTGGATCAGAAGGACTCATACGTGCGTCTGCTCTTTGTGGACTTCACATCTGCCTTCAACACCATGATCCCCCAAACTCTGATAGACAAACTATCCACACTTGGACTAAGCCCCTCCATCTGTAACTGGGTACTAGACTTCTTAACAAACAGACCACAGTCCGTGAAGATCCACAACTTCTCCTCCTCCACCATAACCCTCAGCACTGGCTCTCCTCAAGGATGTGTGCTGAGCCCCCTTCTGTTCACTCTGCTCACATATGATTGTACAGCCACACTTCCAGGCTGTCATATTGTTAAGTTTGCAGATGATACAGCGGTGGTGGGATGCATCACAAACAATGATGAGTCCAGCTACAGACAGGAGGTGGAACACCTGGAGAGCTGGTGCAAAGAGAATAATCTTCACATGAATGTGAAGAAGACAAAGGAGATGATTGTGGACTTCAGAAGGAACAAACACACCCACACCCCACTGAAAATAGGTGGATCTGCAGTGGAAGTGGTCTCCAGCTACAAATACTTGGGTGTACACATGAATGATAACCTCAGCTGGAGCAACAACACCACCAGCCTGATCAAGAAAGGTCATCAGAGACTCTACTTCCTCAGACGGCTGAGACGAGCTGGTCTGAGCAGCCCAGTTCTCACCTCGTTCTACAGGTGTGCAGTGGAGAGCGTCCTGTGCTCCAGCATCAACGTGTGGCATGGAGGCTGCACAGTTGCAGAGAGGAAAGCTCTACAGAGAGTGGTGAAGGCTGCACAGAAGTCTGTTGGAGTCAGTCTCCCCACCATCACAGACATTTACACCTCCAGATGCAGGAAAAGAGCCACCTGCATCATGAAAGACCTCACTCATCCAGCACACTCACTCTTTGCCCCACTCCCCTCAGGACGGAGGTTGAGGAGCATCAAGTGTAGAACCACTAGACTGAGGAACAGCTTCTACCCTGAGGCTGTTAGACTCATGAATAAATAAAAATAAAATAATAAACACTGCAAAATATCACATCATGCTGATGCTGATCTGTTTTCTTGTTGCTGTGTTCATCTGTGTTCATCTGTGACCATCTGCTCATACAAACTCATGTTCGTGCTGCTGTTTATTTCCACTATATTAGGCTTAGTGTATTACTAGTTGATGTTTTTCTTAGTTAATTCTAGATGTTATTACTGTTTTTCTCTTGCATTTGTTGTTGGATGTAACTGGGACCCCGTGTACATAATCTCGTTTTCATCACATGTACCACATGCGGTGCAAATGACAATAAAGACTCTCTGACTCTGATCGTTTAAAAAAAATCACATAAGCATGCATAAGTTTATTGTTTTAGTTTGTAGAAACTGGGCAAAAACTATACATTTTTTCCTTCTTTACATGAATTTCGACTTTTATTTTGTCTTAGAATGTAAAAACATCAATAAATGTTAAAAGTCATATAGATATTTTATTTTTATAAAATCACCCAGAAAAGGGCCCTCCAACAAACTTAAAGTGGTCCATGGGCCACCAGTTGAGAATCCCAGTTGTAGCAGGTATTGTGGCTCCGGACACGTTTAATTTAGTGAACAAAAGGGCAGAAACGGCTCTTTTGAGGTTGCAGACCCCTGGTTTAGCCAGATGTTTGTATGTTGGTTTTGATGGTCCCAGTTCAATATTGTCCTTCGATTCACATTAATGAGTGATGCTGCCTGCAGACAGACAGGTCAGCTGCTGTAAACAGACAGACAGGTCTGTTCGTCCTCTGAAGTGATCAGAATTAACATTAAATTTACATCAAGGTCATAATTTAATTTTGGTGTTTTAATGATTTATTACAAGTTGTTTCTTCATCGTCAACTTTAAAAACAATAGATTTTTGATGAAGTTTTTGACGTTTTCATGGATCTTCTCGCTCCAACAGCGGAACGAGTCAGCTGGAGCACAAGAGGAAAGAATTGTTCCACGTTGATGAACTCATGATGGAGCTCAGCGGTGGTGAGATGTTTCTTCAGTTCTGTTACCAGAGCTCCTGCCAATGAAACATTAATAATCCAACTATGACCAAAGATTTGAGCAAATAAAACAAACCATATCTCAGCCTGATGTTTGGCTGCAGCTTCTTGTAAATCACGCTGGTTTGGACGCTGCTCCGTGCCTGACGTTCACTTTCAAACCAACACTTTCTGACATCAAATGCTCCCGGTGCTCCGTGTTTCGGTCTTCCAGGTCTGTCCGACCTCTCAGATGAAATAATTATGGAAGAACCAGCCCATCGGGCTCCTGACCGCTGAGAGCTCACGTTCTGTTAAATAGCTCGTTACAGAGGTTCTTCAAGAACAGAGAAGTTCTGTCAGGGTCTGTGTGTCATTTTGTTTTTCTGATTCTTGTATTTTGTGTTATTGATGTTTCAGTTGTTCAAAGTCAAAGTCAACTTTATTGTCAAAACTGCAATATGTACAGGACACACACAGGATTGAAATTGCATTTCTCTCAGTCCCTTCGGTGCAACAGTAAACATTTAAACACTAAAACACTAAAACATTTAATAAACATAAGCATAAAATGAAATAATAAAAGTGTAATACTGTCCTGAGTTTTTGCATAGTAGTATAAAAGTATAAAAAGTTACACCAACACTAAAACACTAAAACATTTAATAAACATAAGCATAAAATTAAATAATAAAAGTGTAATACAGTCCTGAGTTTTTGCATAGTAGTATAAATGAAGGTTCTGGCATTGACATTTGTAACAAAGTGACAAAGCAGCATATGAAGTTTATGTACACAGTATATTTATGAGGTAGTTGATGTTGGAATAGAAGTAAAGTGGCATTTGCAAAAAGGATATATATATATATATATATCAGCAATAGTGTAGATATAAAAAGTAGTGTATATGTAAACAGTAGTAATAAATGTAAACAGTAGTAATAAATGTAAACAGTAAATGTAAACAGTAGTATGACTATAGGCAGTAATGTAATACAAACATTAGTGCAAATATGAGAAGTAGTGCAAACTGAATGAGCACATGACCGAGAGTTTAGTGAATAACCCGTTTGATGACACAGAGTCCAGTGTTAAAATCTTTGTGTTGTGTGGTAATGTGTGAGAAAGTTTTTTGTGTTAAGGCAGTTCAAATGGGAGGGGAGGCAGAGCAGGCAGAGTGTTTAGCATCCTGACTGCCTGATGAACAGAGCTGTCTCTCAGTCTGCTGGTTCGAGCCTGGAGACTCCTCAGTCTCCTCCCTGATGGCAGCAGTCTGAAGCAGCTGTGTAGTGGGTGTGTGGGATCACCTGCCATGCAGAGGGCTTTCCGAGTGAGGCGGTTGCTGTGTAAGTCCTGCAGTGAGGGCAAGGAGGTGCCGACGATCTTCTCAGCTGCTCTCACGATGCGCTGGAGGCTCTTGCGGCAGGATGCAGTACATGCACCAAACCACACAGTGATGCAGCTGGTCAGGACACTTTCTATGGCACCTCTGTAGAAGGTGCACATGATGGGGGTTGAAGCTCCAGCCCTTTTCAGCTTGCGGAGAAAGTAGAGACGCTGGTGAGCCTTCTTGGCCAGTGATGCAGTGTTCCTGCTCCAGGACAGGTCCTCTGAGACGTGCACTCCCAGGAACTTGGTGCTGTCCACTCTCTCCACTGTGGTGCTGTTGATGGTCAGAGGGGCATGTTGGGCATCCCTCTTCCTGAAGTCCACAACAATCTCCTTTGTCTTCTCCACGTTGAGAGTGAGATTGTTGTGTCCGCACCACAAGGCCAGGCGGCTCACCTCGTTCCTGTAGTCCGTCTCATCGTTGTTGCTGATGAGACCCACCACTGTTGTGTCGTCCGCAAACTTGATGAAGTGGTTGGAGCTGTACGATGGTGTGCAGTCGTGTGTTAGCAGGGTGAATAGAAGGGGGCTCAGCACACATCCTTGTGGGGCCCCTGTGTTCAATGTGATGGTGCTAGATGTGTTACTCCCGACCCGCACTGTCTGTGGTCTCCCGGTCAGGAAGTCTAGCAGCCAGTTACACATTGAGGTGTTCAGCCCCAGACTGTCCAGTTTATGGATGAGCTGTTGGGGGATGATGGTGTTGAATGCCGAGCTGAAGTCGATGAACAACATTCTAACATAGGAGTCCTTCGTGTCCAGATGTGTGAGAGCTGTGTGGAGGGCAGAGGAGATGGCATCGTCGGTTGAGCGATTAGGTCGGTATGCAAATTGGAAGGGATCCAGGGAGGCAGGGAGGACAGATGTGATGCTTTTCATGACTAGCCGTTCGAAGCACTTCATCAGGATGGGGGTGAGTGCTACTGGACGATAGTCATTGAGGCAGGAGGGCGTTGCCTTCTTTGGGACAGGGATGATGGTGGTGGCTTTGAAACAGGTGGGGACGATGGCCTGACTCAGTGAGATGTTAAAGATGTCCGTGAAGACCGCTGCGAGTTCCCCTGCACAGTCCTTCAGCACACGACCAGGTATGTTGTCAGGACCAGAAGCTTTCCGGGCGTTGATCTTGATGAATGATCGCCTCACGCTGTCTGAGGACAGCGCCAGCACCTGGCCATCAGGAGAGGGGGGGAGTTTTTGTGCAGGTGTGCTGTTACATGCCTCAAACCGAGCAAAGAAGTCATTCAGTTCATTCAGCGTAGAGGTTGTGCTGTCACAGGTCTGGGGGGATGGTTTGTAGTTTGTGATGGTCTGTATTCCCTGCCACAGACTCCGTGTATCCTTGCTGTCCTTGAAGCGGTGAGCTATTTTCCTGGAATACTGCTTCTTGGCCTTTCTGATGCCCCGGGCCAGGTTCTTTCTGGCTGCCCTCAGGCCCACCTGATCTCCCGCTTTGAAGGCAGCATTCCTGGCTTTCAGGAGTCTGTAAACCTCTGCTGTCAGCCATGGCTTCTGATTAGCCCGAACAGTGATGGTCTTGAGGTTGGTTACATCATCAATGCACTTGGTGATGTATGAACATACAGTGTCTGAGTACTCCTGGAGACATGTGTTGTTGTTTGTGGTAGCAGCTTCTTTGAATATATTCCAATCTGTGGTGTCAAAACAGTCCTGGAGTGCCTCTGAAGACCCCTCTGGCCACACTCGTATCTGCTTGCGGACTGGTTTGGTGACTTTCACCAGTGGTCTGTATGCTGGCTTTAGCATAACACTAATATGATCAGAGGCACAGATGTGGGGGAGGGCCTTGTAAGCTCCTTTCATGGTGGTGTAAACTTGGTTTTACACCTGTCGTTGAACTCCTGCTCCCTCCCACTCTCACCTGGTCCTCACGTCTCCAGGTGGGATCATCTTCATCTAGTGCTGGCGAAAGGTCGACCCACTTCTGCTTGAAATCAGAAGATGTCCTGCAGGAACCACCAGCCCAGAACCCTCCAAGTCAAGCAATGAGTCTGTGTTGGTAACACTCTATCTGACTGCAGGGTTTTGAACACTGGTGTTCCACAGGGTTGTGTGCTATCACCACTTTTATTCTCTTTGTACATAAATGAGTTGTGACACAACAACAAAAACTTCACGCTAATTAAGTCTGCTGGTGACGTGGCCCTATAGTTGATGGTCTGGAAGACACCAACAGCCCCATCGACTCCCAGCTCATAGATCAGCTCTCTGCCCGGTCACAGACGGGTGATCATGTAGTTGTTTGTGTGTTAATATTAGAAAAACATCTCATGAACCAGTGAATGGATCATAAAACTCTCAGTCATTGGATCAGATTAACTTTTAGCATCAACTTCAATCAAGATGGCTGCCACAGCTACCTGACTACAACACCACAAAACTTTTTCTTTAACGTGATGAGAATCGACACTTTGTTAAACGGATAAAAGAAGATTTTTGTTTAAACGTTGTTTCCAAGAAGGGTTTTTTCATTTTTGATAATTCGTTATTATTTTATAAAATAACATCATCCATCCATCCATCCACTATCTTTTACTCGCTTCTTCCATTTTGGGTCACGGGGGTCGCCGGTGCCCAGTTCCAGCAATCACTGTGCAAGGGGTGGGGGACAGTCCATCACAGGGACACATAGAGACAAACAAGACAAACATTCACTCTCTCTCTCACCTAGAAACAGTTTAGAGCAGGGGTCTGCAACCTGTGGCTCTTTGGTCCCTCAGTGGCTCTCTGACCAAAATTGACATAAAACTGAATTTTGTTAGTTGTTATAACAACTAAAAGGGCTAGTTTTAGCAGTTATCCTGTAATTTATTTAGCTAATATATGATTACTAGAAACGTTACACGGGGTAAAACATACCGTATTTTCCAGACAATAGGTCACAGCTTTTTACCTAATTTGCATGCCCTGCGACTAATGGTGAGACATGTTTATGGATTTTTTCCCATATTTTTAGACAAATTTTTGGCTCAGATATGACCGTTTTTCATTTTGGCAAAAAATGGTGCAGTACCACTTTTGTCCGCTAGGGTGCACGACCGTTCCCACCTCATGTGTCCGACGGCAGCCTCCTCTGCTTGGACTGACTCTGTCGCTGCCCGGCCTCCTGCTCTGGAGGTAACTTCTGTTTGTTAGCAAGATAAGTCAAGAACCACAGGACAGATTTTTATCAAACTTACAGAATGTAATCATTGTATGGACATTTACAAGTGATTAGCTTTATGAGATGTTTGAGATAAAATTTGATGTTTTATGGGCATAAACGTGTCGCGGCTAGCCTAATTTTATTTCCGTGTATATTTTAGCAAATAGCTCATAAACCACCCTGCGGATTTTCTTTCAGCTTACAGAAAGTAATTATTTGGTGTTCATTTACAAACTGTTAGCTGTTGGAGTTAGTTGAGATAAAATTCGATTTATTTATAATTTATTTTCGCAGCGCGCGACCGTTTGGAAGACGTCAAAGCGAAACAATTTAAATCCAGCAGATTTGACCATTACGTGAATTTATTAAGGAACGGTTAAGCTAAGACACATCTTTGCTATAATTTTCAGCAGACAAATAATTGTTTTTAAGTTTTAATCTTCTTAAAGCCTTGCTGTGCACTCCTGTGGCAGACATTTGCAACAGAGCTAAACACTCGGACCACATTTCCGGGTTGTCTCCGCGGTAACGCGTCACGTCAGCGATGACGTAGGTGCGACCAGAGCCATATATATAGAGAGTTCCGTCACGCTTTGATCTCGCCGGCAGGCGGTCAATCGTTCCAAACAACGGCTATGGAAACCTTGTGGAGCTGCGCCCTCTGGTGGCGACGGAGCGCTACTGCAGGCAGCTTCAGACTGTAACCAGAGCCATGGAACAAATCGCCCCCTCCATGACCCACGTGACTTCCGCATTCCATTCTTACAATGGAACTCTATGGGAGTGTCGCAACTCTCACTTTATATGGCTCTGGGTGCGACCTAACTGAAGGTGTGACCTGTTCACGGATTTTTCCAATTTATTGCCAATAATTGGACAAAGCGACCTATAGAAGGGTGCGACCTATCAGGCGGAAATTACGGTACTCACTTTCACCTTTTGCTTCATTTCTTCAAAGTACGCTGCATAATTTTTCTACAATTAAAAAATCACATAAGAATGCATAGTTTACTGTTTTAGTTTTTAGAAACTGGGCAAAAACTTTGTATATTTTTTCCTTCTTTACATGAATTTCGACTTTTATTTTGTCTTAGAATGTAAAAATATCAATAAATGTTAAAAGTCATTAAATAGTTTTAGTTTTATAAAATCACCCAGAAAAGTGCCCTCCAACAAACGTAAAGTGGCCCATGGGCCACCAGTTGAGAAGTTGTGGCAGGTATTGTGGCTCATGTTTAATTTAGTGAACAAAAGGGCAGGAATGGCTCTTTTGATCGTAAAGGTTGCAGACCCCTGGTTTAGAGTCACCATCAGCCTAACATGCATGTATTTGGTCTGTGGGAGGAAACCGCAGTACCCGGAGAAAACCCACGCATGCACAGAGAGAACATGCAAACTCCACCCAGAAAGACCCCCAGACTGGGATTTGGACCGGAGACCTGCTCGCTGAGAGGCAGCAGCTCTACCAGTTGCACCAAAATAACACATTTGGTCAAATAAGTTGTTTAGAAGTTGTGAAAGGACGACCTGGGCCCACAGCTGCAGCAGAAGCTCAGACGTCTGGAGGAACGCAGGGATTTTCTTCTGATAATTATTTTTTCCTCCACGGTGGTTTTTATTCCTCGCTCCTCTAGATGCTGCTGCTGGTGCACCATCAGGCTGGTCTGGCCTCCTCTGTGCTTCATTCCAGCCTCCAGCCCTCCACCTTGTGGTGCACACGCGGCACTGGCTCCATGCACGCACGCCTGCACGTTGGGCCTGGAAAGCAAACTGTCCCTGACACAGGTGGCTCAGCGTGCTGCTAAAAATAACCCGAGCTAAAAATACGAGCGTCTGGCAAAGAATGTTGCCCTCTGAGCTTCTTGGAGGAAACCAGCAAGCTGAGGGTCAGTGTTCCTGGTGAACTGGACGACACGCTGCAGACCAGCACATGCACAGTGTAAACACGTGCAGCAACCTGATCTGCTGGTGGAGACGGGCCGGGATCAGGGTGCAGGCACGCAGAGGCCTCCGTCCATGACTCAGTGTTTCCAACACAACTCACTTTTCCAAAGCGGCGTTTTAGAAATTCTGCTGAAAACATCCCTGAAAGCAGGAGCTGCAGGTGGAGATCCAAACCTGGTTCTGGTTTGGTTCCTCACAGGAGCCCTGTGGGCGGGTTGTCTTTTCTTTCATTCATGGTTTCAGAGCCACAAAGCATGGAAACATGCAGAAAACTCACTGCATGCAGTTCTGTGCAGGACTCACACGTCCCAACAGAACCATCAGAACTTAAAATACCGGTACCCTGATGCATGCTCAATAATCCAGGTAGAAAAATCAAAAAAAGCTAAGTCTGGTCGTCTGGACCTCTCAGTTACTGTCAGACATGTTGGACTTCAGAGGACCAGACGTAGCTTTTTTTAGACATCAGAAATTAACCGAACAGAACACGGAGGATTTGAGCTCAGATCTCTCTACAAACTCTTTCCTCTAAACAACCTGTCTCGTCCAGCTCCTGTCACTGATCAGACTTGTTGTTTCTCCAGTCCCCTCAAAGGGCCCAGAACCTGAACCTTCCTGGACCCACCACCACCACCACCACCACCACCAGATCAGAACTCACAACTCAGTCTTTCAATCAGGAGACGACTCATTTGAACTTCTCCTCCATATAACAAGTTGTAGTTTGAGAAGGTTTCCAACTAAACCTTTAGTTTTTGGGCCTTCTGCTCTGTCAGGGAGTGACAGACTCAGGTGTTACCATGGTGACCATAATGAGCGTTAACTTGTTTTAACTTAGATTTTCTCTACAGT
>JBBPBX010065466.1:0-19950 GCA_038048925.1 Garcialebias charrua | reverse complement strand
TGTGACATTGTAAAGAGGTCTTGATCAGTGGTTCTCAAAGTTTGTTGAAGGTTTTTTTTTTTTTCGACTTTGGCTGCTTTTCACTCATTTTCTGTCCACTCCGTCGAGCATCTGGCCAAGACTGCACGTTGCGCAATGTGTCCTTTCAGGATGAGGTGGAAATTGTGAATTTCTAAAACTATGGACTGCAGATGAACAGCCTTTGAAAGTCAAGTTTGTAAACAGTAAATTAAAATCTTGCCTTGAAAAAAAAATATCTGAAAATAATACACCAATTCAATTCAGTTTATTTATAGCGCCAAGTCACAGCAGAAGTTGTCTCAAGAACATTCACACATAAAAAAGGACATTTAGTAAAAACTATCTAAGGAAGCCAGCAGATTGTGTTGAATTGTGTTGAAACTTCATCGCAGTCTTCCATCTTGAGCAAGCACAAATGCAACAGTGGAAAGGAAAAACTCCCTATTAACAAGAAGAAACCTCCAGCAGAACCAGGCTCAGGACGAGCGGCCATCTGCTTTAACCGGCTGGGGCTCGAGAGGACAGGACACTACTGGCTAGTTGGTACTTTAGCTATAGAACCAACCTCCTTTAAGGTGCTATATGTAGTTTTTGGAACACGCTGGAACTTAGAAAAATTTTGAACAGAGACACGTTTCTGGTCCCTCCCCCTTGCTCTCGGCTGAACTGCAGCTCAGCCTCCATTGCTCCGCCTCCACTGCATGTCCTGTTTCGTGAACGCGCATGTGTGCAGCCGCTGCGATGTTCTGTGTTTATATGTTAATAAAACGTTCTAAAAAATAAAATAAAAACATGGAGCGCTGGTCCAGCACACCAGAACACCAGGAAATCTGCAGAGCCTCGCGCAGCCACGTTGAACCCGAGTTTAATTCGCTCGTGACAAATTCATTCATTTCCTCATCATTTCAGAGTCAGAGTCAGAGAGTCTTTATTGTCATTTGCACCGCATGTGGTACATGTGATGAAAACGAGATTATGTACACGGGGTCCCAGTTACATCCAACAACAAATGCAAGAGAAAAACAGTAATAACATCTAGAATTAACTAAGAAAAACATCAACTAGTAATACACTAAGCCCTAATATAGTGGAAAAACAACATTATAAACAGCAGCACGAACATGAGTCTGTATGAGCAGATGGTCACAGATGAACACAGCAACAAGAAAACAGATCAGCATCAGCATGATGTGATATTTTGCAGTGTTTATTCTTATTATTTATTTATTCATGAGTCTAACAGCCTCAGGGTAGAAGCTGTTCCTCAGTCTAGTGGTTCTACATTTGATGCTCCTCAACCTCCGTCCTGAGGGGAGTGGGGCAAAGAGTGAGTGTGCTGGGTGAGTGAGGTCTTTCATGATGCAGGTGGCTCTTTTCCTGCATCTGGAGGTGTAAATGTCTGTGATGGTGGGGAGACTGACTCCAACAGACTTCTGTGCAGCCTTCACCACTCTCTGTAGAGCTTTCCTCTCTGCAACTGTGCAGCCTCCATGCCACACGTTGATGCTGGAGCACAGGACGCTCTCCACTGCACACCTGTAGAAGGAGGTGAGGACTGGGCTGCTCAGACCAGCTCGTCTCAGCCGTCTGAGGAAGTAGAGTCTCTGATGACCTTTCTTGATCAGGCTGGTGGTGTTGTTGCTCCAGCTGAGGTTATCATTCAAGTGTACACCCAAGTATTTGTAGCTGGAGACCACTTCCACTGCAGATCCACCTATTTTCAGTGGGGCGTGGGTGTGTTTATTCCTTCTGAAGTCCACAATCATCTCCTTTGTCTTCTTCACATTCATGTGAAGATTATTCTCTTTGCACCAGCTCTCCAGGTGTTCCACCTCCTGTCTGTAGCTGGACTCATCATTGTTTGTGATGCATCCCACCACCGCTGTATCATCTGCAAACTTAACAATATGACAGCCTGGAAGTGTGGCTGTACAATCATATGTGAGCAGAGTGAACAGAAGGGGGCTCAGCACACATCCTTGAGGAGAGCCAGTGCTGAGGGTTATGGTGGAGGAGGAGAAGTTGTGAATCTTCACGGACTGTGGTCTGTCTGTTAAGAAGTCTAGTACCCAGTTACAAATGGAGGGGCTTAGTCCAAGTGTAGATAGTTTGTCTATCAGAGTTTGGGGGATCATGGTGTTGAAGGCAGATGTGAAGTCCACAAAGAGCAGACGCACGTATGAGTCCTTCTGATCCAGGTGGGTGAGAGCAGTGTGGACCACGGAAGAGATGGCGTCCTCTGTTGATCGGTTCTCGCGGTATGCATATTGATGAGGGTCCTCGTTGATGTTGTAAGGGGTTATGAGGAGGTCAATATTAATACTGACCTCTTTACCTTAATTAATTTATTCAGATTGAATAGTAATTTCACGGATTCTCTTCTTTTTCAGTTTACCCAATATTTCTGTGATCTTTATGATGGATAAATAAACAGAGCCATTAAGTGACAATGGACATTGACTTAGTTTGATATGTCAAAGAGACACTATCATTTATTTAAAATGAATCAACTAAATTAACACCATTACACTTGATTGACATGATTTCACTTTCTTTCAAATTAATACGTCAGCACACTTAAATTTAACACAACAGACTTCAATATTGGATGTTAACATATTTAGTCTGTGGGCTCTTCAGCTTAAAATAGTTTCCAGCTTAGAATTGAGGGAAAAAGATAGGAGGAAAGATTTAAGAAGAATTGGGAGGTTAAGAGAGGAAGTTTATCTTGCATTTATGAAACCAGATGACACTCTTCCGTACGCGTCCAGCTAAGATATCATCACACCTCCAGCAAGCAAACAGCTGCTCCTTTACCTTAAGACGTCCGCCTTGGTTCTGGTAAAGAGCTGTGGTCAACTTTAGACTGACGAGTCGTCGGTCCCGCAAGTCCAAGCTGGACTCCACGCGTGTTTACCTTGTCGGTGTCGGTGATACTCGCTTTCGTCGGCAGAAGTCGTGACAGTCGTGGCTTCTTGGCTCAAGATAATTTATTCCAGGAAGGAATAACAAAGTTTTTGAGCTTACGCTCGGAGTGGACCCATAACAACATGTTATCAGTCCCAGCTGGATGACGAGTCCTTAGCGCGTGACTGTTGGTCATTCAGCTCTTGGGAAAGTTCACATCATCTTTCGAAGCTCCCAGAAACTCTCAGGAACCTTCTGGTTCCTTCCAAACTCTTGCAGACTCACACAGTTAGAACTTAAAAAGCAGGAACAAAGAGAGGAGTGCACTTGCCTTATCAGGCCCAAGGTTACAGCCAGAGCAGAGGGAGATTTGTTTAGGAAAAGACAGAGAAGCTGGAGCCTTGTTCATGAAAAACAACGGATTAAACTGTCTTCTTATTTCTAAACAAAACAGTCGGGTCTCTGTGACCCGAGATTTCACCTTTAACACCGCAGTGAACACAACTCTTAAAGAATAACACAGCTTAAAAGCACACATCATGAAAATGACAAAAGTTATTCTTTTGATCACATCAGCCTAAAATCAAAGATAGAAATAGTCTCTTTTTGGTGACTATGTTATCAGATTATAGCTAAATGAATGATTTTGTAGTAAATGTCTTGCTTTACTGAAAGGTCAGTAAAGGTCATCACTGGACAGTTCAAAAACCTTAGTTTGACCCTGGGTAGGTCCATTACAATGTTGACGGTTGTCTTGATGTGGGACATGACAAGTTTCTCAAAACATTTAGCGACTATCGGGGTGAGGGCCACCGGTCTATAGTCATTCAGACCAGTCACTGTGGAGCTCTTTGGGACTGGGATGATGGTCGCGGTCTTCAGGCAGGTGGGAACTGACTCCAGTGCAAGTGAGGTGGTGAAGATGTCAGCCAGCACCTCACAGAGCTGGTCCGCACATTCCTTCAGAACTTTCCCTGGGATGTTGTCTGGTCCGGTTGCTTTATGAGGATTAAACCTTCTGAGACTGCCATTTCAGTCATGGAGTCAGCGGAGGAGGAAGCGATCACTTGACTTTTGGCAAAAAAACAAAAGAAAAGTCCAGATCAGGGATGAAGAAGGGGAATTTAATACATTTGTGTCACATACAAAACAGTCCTGCATCGCTTTGCAATCCTTTGAACGAGAACGTGCGCGGGGGCGTGGGTTAGGGGCGTGAGAAGTGAGAAGCTCTGTTTTTATTGGCTGGTTAACGGCGGGTCACTGTGGGTTTTTAGAAATGCTTGTAGAGAAGCCAGAGGACTATAGTTTTTTTCAGAGATTACTTGTCTAACATCAGTCTGTCAGGAGATAGTGACAGAGTGAAGAAATATGTTAAAAATATATTTTTAGAAAACTTACATATAGCACCTTTAAGGTTAAAGTGCTAAAGTATTCTCTAGACAGTATTGTAGTCAATTTTGAAAAATGATTTGGAAAGAGGTGATGAGCCATTATTTAAAGTACACAATAGTTTGCCATCCTGTCTTAGAGTTAGATCACTTTGTTAGGACCATGAGTAGAAAACCTCAAAGAGCCAGGTGTCAGCTAGAACCCCTTCCCCTTGATTAGAATATATTAGGGGTCCAGAGGAAGAACAAGAGCTTGAAAGTGCACTGATTTTAGCGAAAGCCTGATTGTTTTATGATTTATAGACAAGGAGGGGAGCTTAAAGCTGCACCATGTAACTTTGTAGTGCAGTCTGTAACTTTTCTAACAATATATTTTTAACATACGGTATTTCTTCACTCTGTCACTATCTACACAGTAAAAAAAAAAAAAACGTAAAAAAACGGAAAATGTCCTGGTAATTTTCTGCCAGTACATTCTCCGTTTTTTTACAGATATTTCCGTAAACCCTAAAACGGATTTTTCCCGTAATTTAACAGTTTTTTAAATGTATAATTTACATACATTTCTGTTAATCTAGGGTGCCAGGTAAATGGAGTCCTCTTTCGTGCTTCTTCTCAAAGGTTCTTGTTCCCAGGGTGCTTTGAGCGAAAAAAAAAAATGGAGAAACCCCTGTAAAAAATGATAACGGAAAATTCCTTCACACTTCCACAGTACTATTTACCTGTTTTTTACAGATTTTTTTTTTTACAGTGTACTGACAGACTGATGTTAGACAAAGTAATCTCTGAAAAAAACTATAGTCCCCTTGCTTCTCTATCAGCATTTATAAAAACACTAAAAACACAGAGTGACCCGCCGTTAACCAGCCAATAAAAACAGAGTTTGTAACCAGCCAATAAAAACAGAGCTTGAATTTGAATCAGCCAATAAAAACAGAGCTTGAATTTGAATTTCAGCAGAGCAAGGGGGAGCAGAGCCATATATGGCTCTGAGGGGGAGGGATCAGAATGCTTTGCCTGTTGAAAATATTTCTAAGTTCTGGCTCTACAGAAAGTTACACATAGCACCTTTAAATCAAACCCTGAGTTTTACAGGAAGCCAGCGTAGAGATGAGACCAACAGAGGACATGAGAACAACATCAGTCCTGCAGCTGATCAAGACCATCTTGAAAGATGACAAGAAAGTTTGTCTGCTTGGAAGCAAAATGTTAAAAACAACTGGGGCTAACAGAAAACAACAGTGTAATACTTTATGGGGCAGCTGAATGGTTAGAACAGTCATCATCCAATGCAAGAGTTGAGGGTTCAATTCCATCCGAATGTGACAAAGCACTGATTAGTCTCTTTAGAATCTGTTCAATTAGATAGAAAGGTGCTATACTGTATAAGCACAGTCTATGTAGTAATGTATAAACAAGTGAATCTATCCATTTCTTTTTCTAATGATTGATTTGCAGACTGCAGAGAGGAGCAGTATCCTTGCACCAGACTCTACTCCGTCCACAAACCGTGCAAGCAGTGTCTCAACAGCCTCTGTTCCTACAGGTACAACATTGCAGCAGTCCCCCTGGAAACAGGAAAAACCTCAAATGTCTTACTGCTTTTTTTCTCTCTCGCTACTTTTAAAGCTAAAAAAGTAGAAATGATTTCACAAATCCTTTCAGCCAGATTACGCCGCATTAACATAAAAATGTTTCAACAAGAAGAAGCAGTATTTTTTGTAAAGAATCTAAAATTCAGCGAGAAACATTTGTCACCGGCTTCAATATTTGGGGTAGAAATGTCTTTTAGTTGAGTATTTTCTAGTTTTCTGAACACATGAGCTGAAGTAAGCAGTAAAGTTTTGGCTGCACAAGCTATAGTTGTATATTAGTGTGTCATTTATTAGTTACTGTTTGGATCTTCTCATGCAAGTGAACTTTTAACTTGTCTTCATTCAGTTTGCGGCGGGTTTACGTCATCAACAAGGAGATCTGTGTGAGGACAGTGTGTGCACATGAGGAGCTGCTCCGAGGTGGGTGGATATGTTCACATCCAGACTGACTGAAGACAAAAATCTCATTGAATGATGTTATGAATAACTAAACATGATCAGTACTAAGATAAGACAACAATCAAGATATAATTTGTGTTTAAATTAGGGATGCACAATATTGGATTTTTGGCCGATATCTGATATGCCGATATGTATTTAGCCGATAACCAATACAAATACAGATAGTTTTCCCTAGACCTACTTACAGCTTTCTCTGCTGTGGAATTAAAATACATTATTCTGCATGGTCTTGGTCAGTTTGGCCTGCTACCAAATGCAGATGCCAAAAAGGGGCTGAAAAAGATGCAACACTTCAACTTGTATAATGTTTAATGTCAAATTTATTCATGGCATTTACTCTCTCTAACACAATGACAACACTCGAACGGTGCAAATTTGTAAATTTTTACAAATCTAAACTCAGTGAGGCACGTGATGTCATAACGTACTGGCGCTGCAGAAATCCCTGTCACTGGGTTGTATATATATATATATGTATATAATATATATATATGTATATACAGTATATAATATATATATATATATGTATATACAGTATATAATATATATATATATATATATGTATATAAAGTAAATAATATATATATATATATATGTATATATCATATATTATATATATATATACAGGTAGTCCCCGATTTACGAGCGAGATCCGTTACAACGAGGCGCTCGTAAACCGGAAATCTCGTAATTTGGAACGGCCGCCATTTCTCTCGTAAATCCGGAATTTCGCTCGTAAATTGGAACGGTTTTCGCTAGCGCGACTACAAACACTCTATTTTCATCCAAAAACTGCTTATGAGTGCATAAAAATGATCGGAAACGTGTGTCCATATGCTTAGCTAACTAACTGTGGTGAAAAAACACATGAAAACTCAGTATTTTTTTCGTTTTTTCCAAAAATTCGCAGCTCGTAAGTCTGGAACCTCGCAGATCAGAGCGCTCGTAAATCGGGGACTACCTGTATGTATATACATATATAATATATATATATATGTATGTATATACAGTATATAATATATATATATGTATATACAGTATATAATATATATATATATGCACATATACAGGTAGTCCTCGACTTACGACGGAGATCCGTTCCTACGCTGCGTGGTAACCTGAATTTCAATGTACCTGTAAGTCGGAACATACGTCCAAACTGCACCTTATACGTACAGAACTGTATTTTACCAAGCACTTAGCCTATCCTAACACAGTACCCTATATTATTATCAAAAAACATACATTTGAGAGCCATAATGAAGGGAAAAAAATAGTTAATTTCCTACTCTGGACTGCTGGTGAAGCCTTTCCTCCGTCCCTCCTCAGGATTCTGCATTCGTTTACGCCGTAAAACCGCCGTCCATAAAACATCTACTTTTCCACAGCTGCTACCTGTCCAGCTTGCTCCAACAAGTTTTGTTTTGTTTTTTGAATGTCCAGAGGACCAGACTTAGCTTTTTTAGAGAGTACAGGGCAGCTGTAGCCTCCGCAGCTAACCGGAAACTGCATAACTCGGCTTTTCAAAATAAAAATGTCAAAATAATGTTTTTTTAAATGGAGATGCGTGTCGTAATCACAAAACGTTGTAACTCGAGACCGTCGTAAGTCGAGGACTACCTGTACACAGCACCTTTTATATTGGTGAGTTATTTTGTGAAATGGCTGATGTCCGATATTTAACTTTATCACTAATATCATCCGATACCAATACCATGCCGATAATATCGTGCTTTCCTAGTTTAAATACACAAAATTGCAAAAATATTTAGGTTAAGATGTAAAATGCCTAATGTTTGTCTTTCCTCAAATGTTCTACAATTTGACTTGTTTAAACTTGTTACCTAAAATCACAAAAAAGTCTAAGAATCAGTTCAATGTGAGCTTTAGGACCAGCTTAACAAAACCATTAAACAACACTACACGTGTGGCGTGTTAGATTTCACGTGTTTTGAGGTAACGTGATCATACGTCAGTATCTGCTGCAGGAAAAACACTTTCCTGAACTCACAGCTAAACAAGAGCCCACAACTTTTTATCAAACTGAACATATCCACCGAATCAAGTCTGCAGAAAATATGTTCAAGTTGAATATTTAATCCAAAGATGAACAATGCTGATAAATTCTTAATAATGTCAGGAAAAATGGAAAATTCTCATTTTGCATGATCATAGTTTTGTATAAAAACAAGTTTAAAACGTAATGTTTGAAGTAGGGGTGCACCAATTGCAGTTTTTTGGCTGATCACCGATTTCTACAAAGTCTGACCTGCCGATTCTGATTTTGTAACACTGTTAGATGTAAGGTCACAATGCACCTTCAAATTTCAATCTTATTTAGTTGAAAAACAGACCTTTGAACAATATTCTAGAAACAATACAAACTTGTTTTAACTGGTCACAAGGTAGTGCTCTGAAATATACATGAAGTTTAAACAATTGTTGTTAAAACTAAAAAAAAATCTGTAAAATCGGTTTCTCATGCAAGCATTGGCCGATTTCCCAAAATTAAGGAAATCGGGGCCAATAAATCGGTGCACCCCTAGTTTGAAGCTTCGTTACCTACAAAGTACAAACAAACCATGTTATAATATAAATATATTTGAAACATTTACTGAAATTCTAACAAAAATAATTATTTTTAGATGGGCTCAGAACTGTGAAATTTAATTTACTGTGTTTTTCAGTCTAAAAGGCGCACTTAAAATATTTTAATTTTCTTAAAACTCGACAGCCTTAAAATCAGGTGCGCCTTATGTATTAACTCTGGTTATACTTGATGACCTCAAACTGATTTTATGTGGTTATGTGAGTTGAATAAAGTTGGACTTGTATGTTTCGCTTAATGCACCTTATAATCCGGTGCACCTTATGTATGAAAACAGACCCGTTCATTGATATTGCGCCTTATAGTCCAAAAAATATGGCAGTTCTGTCTGACTGTCAGAGGATTAATCGACCTGTGTGTGTTCAGCGGACCTGTGTCGTGACCAGTTCTCCCGTTGTGGCGTGATGGCACTCAGCGGTCAGTGTGCATCACTGGGAGGAAGCTGTGGGAAGAGCTGCGGCGGCTGCTGATGATGCTGCTCCTCATCCTCAACCTGTTTCTCCTCCTCACTTTGCCTCCCAACTCCTTACTTCCCCGTGCGATAAAGCACCTTCAATATTACTGTTTTGTCCTCCATGTGTGTACGAATAAAATAAATAAAATACTAATGATTGTATAAGTCACTGGTGCTATAAACACTTTTAAAATATGTGCAAATAAAACCACAGAACCCTGTATTTTATTTGAATTTTTGCATATTGTATCATAATAATCTCCTGTTTTGTGTCTGTTGATGCATTTCTGTGCTTTTAATGTAAAGCAGTCGTCGTTGTGATGATCAGAACCCTTTATTAGAGCACTGACATCCGACTAAACTGATCAAGATCGGTCATTTCGATCATGAGATTTGAGAAGCAGGTGGTGAGTGACCCGTTTTTTTTGTACTACTGCTGCAGAAAAGTGGTAACTAGTGCTTTAAAAAGGCCTCTGTACTACTGCTTTGTGAAACTGTCACTATAAAAACCAAAGAACATAAACAGTTTTTTACAACTTCTTAGTGATGTGTGATTTATTTACATATTGTGATAAAAGGAACGAAAACACAAATTATGGTGTTGCATGTTTATTTTGTACACGTGACACTGAGGTTACAAATCAGCCTGTCAAGAGTTCATATGATAATTTTTTTTTTACAAATATATGAAAAAGGTGGTTCGTATCTTTTAAAGAAGCATTCTGGGGAAAGGTTATGAACAATTAATATCTTACCTGCTGTAGATGGCCCCACCTACAGGCAGATACGTTTATTTCTGAATCAGGAGCAGCTAGCTGTAGCACTCCTGCAGGAAAATCCTTAACATCCTGAGCCAATCTCGAGTTTGTGATCTGTACATTTTTCACTGATCGGTATCAGAACTTGAGGAGCAACCCGAACACAAATCTACTGCAACATAGAGTTCCTGGGATGTGAAGCACATGATGGAATAGATTTTATTAACGTTAAAGCTGCTATATGTAACTTTTCTAACAATATATTTTTAACATATTTCTTCACTCTGTCACTAGACTGATGTTAGAGAGGTAATCTCTGAAAAAAACTTTAAAAAAAAATATTGTCCCCTTGCTTCTCCAGGTGGTAAATAGGCATTTCTAAAAAGAAAAAGTGACCCGCCATTAACCAGCCAATAAAAACAGAGTTTGTAACCAGCCAATAAAAACAGAGCTTGAATTTGAATCAGCCAATAAAAACAGAGCTTGAATTTGAATTTCAGCAGACCATGGGAGAGCAGAGCCATATATGGCTCTGAGGGGGAGGGATCAGAATGCTTTGCTTGTTGAAATTTTTTCTAAGTGCTGCAGTTCTACAGAAACTGCAGACTGAACCTTTAATAATTTGTGGTAATATGCAAGTTTGGGCTGTTTCTAGCAATTTCTTCATCCATATGAAAGCACAAAAAATGATCCAAAACACTGTAGTAGCTATGCCAAACCTGCAAGTGGTGCTGTAACACTCACACAACACAAACAGGAAGCAAGGCGTGAAGCACAAAGCTTACACCTTGGCTTTTAAAAGCAAACACAGCAAAGGAAGAAGCTGCAATGTCCTAAATTAGAGACAAGGTTTTAACATCGTTTTCAAAAAGTCTACACACACACACACACAAAAAGATTGTGTTTCAATATCTTTTTCACTCTAAGATCTGTTTTACCAGGTAAGGTTGAAGCAAAAAAAATTTTTTTGAGTATTCACAAAATACCTTTCTTTGTGGACGGCCTCTTAAATGACCGATCGATATCAGGGACAAAAAAAACCTTGACTGGATGCCTGTCACGATAACACATTTTGCTGGGCGATTAATTGTCTCAGAAATTATTGTGATAAACTATAATATCGTTTGAAATTTGGCAATAATTAGTAATGTCAAATTTAAGAAGAAATGTTTTCGATTTTATTTATTTTGTGTGTAGTACCATTTTTTGACAGTATAAGACTGAACCAAAGGATGGATACTGAGGGAGCGAGCAGCGTGTCTCTTTAAGAAAAATGGGAGGGGCGTTTTGGAGCTTTGACAAAACAGAGTTTTTTCCCCGAGGTCTGTCTGTTTGCTTAGTTTGTAGCTTAGCTTCTCTGCTTAGCTGCTTTTAACGATCCAAAACGTGATTTTGGATTGTTAAAACCGATTTTAAAGAGAAAGGGAGGGGTCAGTGAAGAGCGCCGGAGTTGAGCCGTGTCTTCAGCAGGAAGAAAGAGAGTAAGAAAAATGATAAAGCTGATAAATGAAAATGAGGTTGATAATTTTCATTCATGTGATTAATTTATTTATTGTGACAGGCCTAATTGGATGTCAGGACAGCGCTAACCATAATATTTCTTGCTAACTGTGAAAAGCAAAACTTCACGTAGTGTCAATCCCATCAGAGTAAATCTTCATTTCTACAAACTAAGGTTGTTTAAAGATCTATCTACTGCAGGTAAGATATTGTTTAAAACCTTTTGACAAAATACTTCTTTATAAGATCTTACCTATCTCTTTGCCTATTAAAATCCATCCCGTAGGGCTGCCATTATGTTATAAAAGTCATCAGTTTTAGTTTAAAAAAGCACCTTCACATTTTGTAATCAGTAAAATCTGTTCCTAATAAAATAAACTGTTTTCTGTCCCAGTGAAGACCTTTCGTCTGTTCCTGTCCTCTTTAAGTGAGGAGAAAAATAAATAGTAAAAATAACATTTTCGTGCCTCCGCTATGTCCAAACCTTGTGATTTCTCTTTAACTGTAGCATAAGGTGTGAAAAGATGGTGATTTGAGACAAATTACAGATGTTTTTCAGCAACCTGCAGATGTTTGAGGCAGCTGCTGAATCACCTGTTTGTGCTTCAGTTTATTGTTTTTACAGTTTCAAATAAGCAACAAAGTGACATATGAAATTACAGTAGTGTTAATTTGACTCAAGAACAGACAGCAGACTTGGAGTTAGACAAGTAGTTGGTTAGAAGTGAGACGTTGATGACGAGCGATGGTTTCCCTTCAGTTTCCTGTCGACAGTAAGGAGGGAGGCAGAGAGGACTGCCATCGTTTCATCTCCTGCTGCAGCTGCTCCTTCAGGGTGGAAACCTGCCGTAAAGACATCAGAGACCAGGACTGTAAACTTCTGATCCAAACAATTCAGAGCACATGACTCTAATCTGTAGTCCAGGCTGGTGTGGGCGGTGCAGACATCTTTAAATCACATCGACTCTGTTCTAAAGGTTCTGGATGTGTTGAGCAGAACCATTCTCATAAAATATAAACCACCAGGACACTGCATATTGAAAAGTTACTTAGCACCAAATGATGTGCGCTTATTGAAGTACCAATCTTTGCATCCGAGGGTTTAATTAAACTCACCCAGTTGTTATTGAGATAGTTTGCTAACAGACATATTCCTTGAGGATTCCAATGTGGGCAATCAGAATAATAAAATACAGGTAGTCCCCGACTTACGACGGAGTTCCGTTCCTACGTCCGTTTGGTAAGACGGAAATCGTCGTAAGTCGGAAAATACGTCCAAACGGCCCCTCATACAGTACTGTATTTTTACCAAGCACTTCGCCTATCCTAACACATTACCCTACATAATTATCAAAAAACACATACCGGTACATTCAAAGCCATAATGAAGGGGAAAAAAAGAGTTAATTTCTTACTGGGAGCTGGTGAGCTTCCTGCAGCTTCACAGCGTTTACAGCAACGTCTGTTAGCATGTTAGCTCATTGCTAGCATGTTAGCTCATTGCTCAGCTGTAGCCTGTCTGCCTCGTAAACCTCCGCTCAAAACAATAAGGTCTCCTGTATTTCCACGCGCGGTCCAGCGGTCCAGAGTTAGCATATTTAGCATATTAGCCCCTCCTGACCTCCTCTGCTCCGGTCTGCCTGAGGTCTCCTGTAAGTTTCCAGCATCAAGCTCCCCCCTCCCTCCCTCCTGTAAGTTTCGTTTCGGTACCGTATTTTCTGGTGTAAAGGCGCATAAACCACGTAACTTGAAACAATGCTTTTCAATGGGAGGGCGTTCATAACCGCGAAACGTCGTAACTCGAGACCGTCGTAACCCGGGGACTTCCTGTATATAGAAAAGAGATATATGACGCTTTGCTGAACTAAAGAAAAGTTTCACTTCTGTTTTTCTTTAAATGTTCACATATAGGCCTAAACATTAAAACCACCTGGCTGACCCACAGAAACCGGAACTCTGTGTTTGACCCGTCGGTTCTGAAACCAGGAAGTTGGGATTAGCTCTCCTGTTTCAGTGCATGTTTATGAATCACTTCAGGATTTGGGGAGTTTAAAGAGCAGTTCCACATGTTTGGGCTGTTGTTTTTTTTTGTAATTGTCCCATGAAGACGTTGCTGCTGCATTTCTATGATGGGTTCAGATTTGTTTGGTCTGCAACAAAGCAACACCCCCTTGGCAGAATAACTGTTGTTCTTTAACCAACTTGTTGGTGGTTTTAGCGTCTGACTGTATGGATGTGTTTTTAATCGGTTACAATAAGGTATTACAGCTGCAGAGAAGTGAAATAAACTTGAAACTTAAAAAGTGAAATAAAAATTATTTTTATAAAAAAACAAGTCGTCAGTTGATCCAAAACGCTGCTGCCAGAGTCTTAATGGGAGTTGGCAGGACAGATCATCTCTCCATTGGCTCCCTGTCAAATTCAGACTTACCAGTAAATTCAAAATCTTACTTTTTTCTGAATTCTATAGAATTAAGATTTTGAATCATATTCTGAATTTGACAGAACACAGAATAGAATTCAAAATCTTACTTCTAACCTACAAAGCCCTCAACAACCTAGCTCCATCTTATATTACAAATCTTATTGTCCCATCTAAAAAAGTTGAGTCTGGTTCTCTGGACATTCAAAAAAAAAAAAAAAAGTAGAAACGTTTCATCTTTCATCCAAAAGACTTCTTCAGTCTCAAGTCTCAGACTGAAGAAGTCTTTCGGATGAAAGATGAAACGTTTCTACTCTTTTTGTTTGTTTTTTGAATGTCCAGAGAATCAGACTCAACTTTTTTACATGTTTCTACCTGGATTATTGAGCATGCATCAGGATACTTATTGTCCCATATTTTCCCAACAGAGCACTCCACTCTCAGACTGCAGGCTTACTTGTGGTTCCTAGAGTTTCCAAGAGAAGAATGGGAGGAAGCTCTTTCAGTTATCAGGCTCCTCTCTTGCGGAACCAACTTCCATTATTATTCTCAGCCTGCCATTGTGTATCTGTTCCTCCTTCCTGTTCCTCGCAAACCCAGCCAGTCGAAGCAGATGACCGCTTGTCCTGAGACTGGTTCTGCTAAAGGGTTCTTCCTCATGAGGAAGTTTTTCCTTTCCACTGTCGCCTTTGCTCTAGATGAGAGTCTGTGATGAAGACTCAAAGCAGTCTGCTCCTCAGATAAATAACGTTAACTTACTTTTATATACATGAATGTTTCTGTTCAGTGCCCTGAGACAACTTCTGTTGTGACTTGGTGCTATATAAATAAACTGATAGAACTGAATTTAAATAAACTTGCTAAAAAACAGCACTCACCTGCTCCTCCAACCCTTTGACTCTGTGTCGGTGAGCTCGCTCTCTGGTTCCCAGCGTTCGCTCCACGTCTCTGAGGCCGCTCCTCAGCCTCTCCGCCTCCCGCTGAGCCTCGTCGCGCTGCCGCACCAAACCCTCGCACAGGGCGTGGGCCTGCTCCATGTCGGCCAGCTGAGTCTGCCCACCAAGCACAGGCGCAGACATTTGAAGGACAGAAACTACGACAGGGCCTCGAAATGTGGAACGCGTTCATGTAGAAATAATCTGAGCGACACAAACTGAGCTCTGCAACAAGTAAAACCTGGGAGGAAAAGCCAAACTGTAAGTTAACCAAACTTTAACTCAATACAGGTGGTCCCCGACTTACGACGGCCTTGACTTACGACGGCCTTGACTTACGACGTTCCGGACTTACGAACAGTACTGTTGTACAGTAAATACAGCACTGGTATGAGTTTTTAGATGAAAGTGTGTTAGCTAACCGTTTGTAAATAAAGTTCTGTGCATGTTTATGAACCAGTATGTACGCTTGTTCAGTCTCATGTTGATAAACGGGTGTGCAGCGCAGCGTTCGCATACATTTTCCGACTTACGACCAAAAATCCGGACTTACGAACGCCACGTGTAACGCGTTCCAACTTACGAATTTTTGAGTTACGAACGGTGCTCGTTCGTAACTCGGGGACCACCTGTATCTGTAAAATTGACTGAGTTGGAGCCACTTGTGTGTTTCTAAGGTCAGTTGTGGTGGCCATCTTGAATCAGACTTGCACTAAAATGTAAACAGTTGCAGATTTACACCCAGTAGCTAGTTTTTGAAAGTTTCTTAAAACGGTTCAGTTGTTCGTGAAATATTTTGCTAAAAGACTATTTTGTTGTGAAAAAAACTTGATTTTATTTTAACAATTTGTGAGAATATTCTTTGACGCCCATCAAGTTTATTCATTAAGCACCTGTGATTTATATTAGTCTGTAAAGAAAAATACGTATATTTCAGGATAAGTAAAACTTTATCCACCTCCTCACAGAATAAGTTTAAAGCCTCAAACTTTTTTTGTTGTTCCAATCAGCTGAATAATTTTGCAGTTCTGGTAAACTTGAGTGAGAACGATGTAATAAAATCAGTCTTCATAGCTGCTAAATATTAATACTTAATAAAACATTTATTTATTTATTTATCATATCAGAGAAGCTACAGTTAGCACCAGACGTGTCGCTCCTCCTCACCTGCAGCAGTAATATCTGCTGCTGCGACTCCTGCAGCTCCTGCTCCGCTGTGTTCAGGGAGCGGTCCAGGCGGCTTCTTTCTGCAGACAGACGCATGCTGCCCTCCTCAGACTTCAGCTTCTGGCGCTCCACCTGATGACGTCACAACAGTTTTCATCTCATGAACATGAACAGGTTTCAGACACTTGGTGTGCAGCTAAACTGGCCCTCGCCTTGTCCAGCGTGTTCCTCAGTGCGTTCTTGTCTTTCTCCAGCCTCACGGCCTGTCTCTCTGCATCTTTTTTTTCTGTTTCCAGCAGGGCGACCGCTCTTTGCAGACTGTGGAGTCGCTCCTCGACAGCGGCCCGCTCGGTGTGGGTGGACTGGACGCTGCGCTGAGCCTCTTTGAGACTCGCCGAGCGCTGGTGCAGAGCCTGGAAGAATTCAAACATGAACCTAAAATCGTCCGGCGGCTTTTACTTTATTGTCATTCTTCTGCAGAGCTTCTTGCTTTCTTGTTTCCGTGTCATGTATGAAAGCATCTCTGACCTCGTGGGCGTTGCTGAGCTCAGACTCCAGTTCTTCTCGCCGCTGCTCGCTCTGATACAGCTCGTCCTGCAGGTTCTGCACGCGCTCAGTGACGGCCACCATGCTTCTCTTCACTTCTGCTAACTCTGCTCGAGCTTCATCCATTTGTTCCTAAATGAAACAAAATAATCATCACACTACCACTCCCTTTCTATTATCACTCACTGCTGTATACGTCTACTCGTTTGTCTATCTGTTAGCAAAATATCTCATGACCCGCCTGAGAGATTTTAATTAAACTTTCAGAAAATAGTCACTGGGTGTATATCTACAACTGATTACCTTTTCAATTCAAGCTGAAACAACAAACTGACAATGGGAAACACAGAATTGCCTACAAGTCAGTTAATTTAAGAGATATTAAGCTAAACTTTGATGTGCAAGTAGCAGTTATCCTCAACAATCACTGAGCACTAACTAGGGCTGAACAATTAATTGCATTTGCAATAATATCGCAATATGATAAAAGGAGATTTTCTAATCGCGAAGGCTGCAATTTGACTGGTCACGTGACACAAATCTTTATCAACACTTAAAAAAAAACACCACAAAGACATTTACGATGGTTGCATGGCTAGAATGACAACAACCAGTGCTTCAACTTCAAGTAAGCAAAGTATCAGCCGACAGGGATCACTGACCGAACTGTTTGAACTTCAAACAGTAATTTTTTTTATATCTAATTTTTTATATTTATTTATTAACTGTCATGTGAAGTTCAGACAGTAGTTAGGAAGTTCACTTAACATGTTTACTATTATGTTTATGAAACAAGAAAAAATAGAAATGGTGAAAAGAAAAGGCATAGATTTGTTTGCTTTATTGTAATCTCTGCTTTAAATAAATCTGACATTGTTTATTATAAAACAGATTGATTTATTGCTTCTGTTTGTTGAAAAATACTTGAGAAGATATTTTAAAAAATCGCGTTTTAAATCGCAATTGAAATTTATAGAAAAAAAATTTTGCAATTAGATTATTTTCCAAAATTGTTCAGCCCTAGCGCTAACAGATATCAAACAATGACAAACAACATTTTCATTGTTTGGCTAAAACAGCTATAACTCCAACCTAGGGGTGGGCGATATGGCTAAAATATTATATTGTGATATTTCAGAGCATTCTGATGATAACGATAAATTTTGTGATATAAAAAAATATATAAAAAAAACAGAAATCAAAGTTATTTATTTGACAAAATTAACTTAACATGTTGCTTTGCAGTATTATATAGAATAAAATAAAAAAACAACAAAGGGTAATTTTACTGAAATTACTTTATTTGGTAAAGTATTCAGTCTCCAAGTATATAAAAAAAAAAAAATTTGATCCTTCTGTTATCTAGATTGAAAAAGTCTGCACAAAATATAGATCAACAAAATCCACCACAAAAACTAAAGTGCAGGTGTAGTTTCCCAAAACAACTAAATAAAATGAAGCTTAAGATCTGTTGGGCATAAATATAACCTGCAACAAAATATGTTATCTTTAAATGAATTAGAACTTCCAGAACTTGTAACAAGGTGATCAGCTGACCCTGAAGCTTGTTGGTGTTTCAGCTTCATCCATTCATGCAGGAATGATTCATTTATCTGACTGATCTGTCTCTGATCACCTGCCTCTTGGTCCGTGGACTGACTGTGGAACTCAAGAGACAGTTGAGCTGCGCGTGTTTGTACCGACAGTTTAGAGCGGGGGAGACGCAGCCCACACCGGCAGCTCAGAGAGGGTAGGGGGAGACAGTTGAGCTCTCTGTACCTGCAATTTAGAGCTGGATGGAGAGAAGCTGAGACGCGCGTTGTTTGTTTTTAGCCTTTTAGCTAGCTAGTATTGTGCATAACTAATTAGCGTTACACCAGTACAGACAGGTGGAGGGGGGGTGCGCAGTTCAGTTTGGTCGTTCGAAGCGCTCGGTTGTTAAGGGGGCGAGGCACCTTGACGTATTACGTTATGAAATTAGCATATCATGATATAATTTTTTTTGCCCGGGCGAGTTTTTTTACTGCTATTATCGTGAAGGATATGATATAGCCCAGCCCTACTCCAAAGATTCTCATAATGAAAGGAGTTTAAAATTCTATCATAAAATGTGACGGGCGATAAGCATGGCCTTTCATTACTCCCCGACTCACACACCTGCAGCCGCCTTTTGTCTTGTTCAGACGAACTCAGCGCCTTCTGCAGGGAAAGCAGGCGGCTCTGCGTGCCGCTGTGAGACGCCGTCACCTCCTGCAGGGTCTGGCTGAGAGACACGGCCTTCTCTCTGAGCGCAGCGTCGCCTTCCTGAGCTCTGAGCAGAGCCTGGGTCAGCCGCTCCACCTCTCTCTGCAGCAGGGAAACACGAGCTTCTCCCTCTGCAACCTGGAGAAAACGGACCGAGAGAGAAATGTAACATATCACCAAGTCAGGGCTTTATGGATCAGTTTTATTTCATTAAAGTTGTAAAATGTTCCAGTCAGGCTGATTGACTCCACCTGTTTGAGCAAAGCATCATGGCGGTTCTGGGATGTCTGGCTCTCAGCCTCCCTGTCTCCCAGACCCAGTTTGAGTCTCTGCAGCTCCCCCTCCAGGCTGCGCCTCCCCAGCTCCACTCTGGTGGCCCGAGCTTCGGCTACCTCCAGCGCCTCTCGCAGACGCTTCCTCTCTGCCTCCAGACGCATCTCAGCCGCACGGTGCTTATTCAGCTGATCCTGCAGACACGGAGAGAGGACAACGATCACATTTAATGTAGGTTTTTAACCACTGAGGAGATTGTGCAACAGACAGCATCGGAGGTGGGTTTAAGATTTAATTTCAAATGGGACATGCAACTTAAAAGTAACGTTTTGGTCGGCTTAGTTCAAGTCAAGTTTATTTGTATAGCACATTTAAAACAGGAACTGTTACCAAAGTGCATTAAGAAAAGAGAGACGTACATGGGGAGACTGAGCTGCAGCCACTTGCGCGGCGCCAACTTTTTAGATAAGGAAAGTGACAACATGAGGAAAGGGGAGATCAGAAACGACTTCAGCACAAAAAGCAACATAAATAGACATAAGACATGTACATTTAAGCATAGGGGACATCAAAGATGGTGAGCTGTCCATGGACACTCCAGAAAGTTCCAAAGTTCTGATAAGATGGTACAGTGTCTATCAGCGTCACCATTCTGATAAGGCCACAGACG
>JBBPBX010065465.1:0-17375 GCA_038048925.1 Garcialebias charrua | reverse complement strand
CTTCTTGTATTAGCTCTCCAGGTGTTACATGTACTTCATGTAGCTTGACTCATCATTGTTTTTGATGCATCCAACCACCATTTTATCGTCTGCAAACTTTACAATATGACAGCCTGGATGGGTAGGTGCACAGTCATATGTGAGCAGAGTGAACAGGAGGGGGCTCAACACACATCCCTGAGGGGAGCCAGTGCTTAGGGTTATGGTGGAGGAGGAAAAGTTGTGGATCCTCACAGACTGTGGTCTGTTGATTAAGAAATTTAGGACCCAGTTACATATGGAGGGGCTTAGCCCTAGTGTGAGTAGTTTGGCCATCAGGGTCAGGGGAATCATGGGGTTGAAGGCAGATGTGAAGCCCACAAAGAGTATATGGATGTAGGAGTCCTTCTGTTCCAGGTGGTTGAGAGCATTGTGGACCACAGAGGAGATGGTGTCATCTGTTGATCGATTATTGCGGTATGCGTACTGGTGAGGCTACAAGGAGCAGAGGTCACAAAGTGCAGGACTTCAAGTTCTTGGGGTCCATTGTACAGAAATATGTGGTGTGGTAAAGAGGCAAAACAGAGTCCATACTGGATGAAGTGGGTGGAAAAAAGTTTCAGGAGTGACTTGGAACAAAAGAGTGGCAGCAAAGGCCATAAGATAAGATTAGGAATGAGATAATCAGAGGTACAGCACAGGCTGAACAACTGGTAGATAAAGTTAGAGAGGCCAGACTGAGATGAATTGGACATGTCCAAAGGATTATAGTTGGGTAGATTGGTAGAAGGATGTTAGACATATAGCTGCCAGGATGTAGCAACAGAGGAGATATATGCATCTAGTTAGAGAGGACATGGATGTAGATGGAGTGAGGACAGAGAATGCAGACAACAGTGATGTAGGAGGATGACACACTGTGGCAATTCCTTAAGAGGAGAAAGCCGAAAGAAGAAGAAAAAAATTTCACACTGTAAACAAACTATATCAGGGTTCATTTGCAAGCAAGAATTTCAACAATCTGTATTTTTAGGCAGATAAGAGTTTGATATTTTTGTATGCATCTGCGTCTGCAACTTCCGCTAAGATAGTGACTGTGTACATGGCTTGCAATCCACCTCTGCTGACAGTGTTAGTATTATTAGTGTGGTTTTTTTTTTTTTTCATTTCTCATCTGTGACATCAACTTTCTGCTTGTGTATGATCAACAACTTCTGGATCTTTGACTTTGTGCCACGAACGTCGCTTGTTTTGATCAATGTGAGCAAAGCTCTGGACCCCTCCCCCCGCTGATGGCGGACGTGCCTGTTTACCTGTGGCGCGCTGCGCACATGCCTGCCAAGAGACATTGCTCCAGACACTTCTGGCTGGCCGGCTGGTGAAGCTTAAAGACCTTCTTGCTACCTCTGCATCATCCTCTCCAGCTGATGGTCAATGTTTCCATCTCCGATCCTGGCAATGTGGCGCGCTGTTTGGTCTCGTTGATGGGATCTGTTCATCATACTAGGCCCGTGCACAACAGTGTTTTCTGTTGGACACCACAATCGCCTCCTCCAGTGGTGGATTCGACGAGGATGGCCCTGATGAATGCCAGATCACTGGCTAATAAAACTTTTATTTTGAATGACTTTTTCTGCTGCAACGGACTGGACGTTGGTGCAACGGGCTCCGGCGGGGGCCTGTGAATTTGTCGCTGTTGACCCCGGGGGGTCATTGTGTGTAGTCACTGGTGGGGCTTCTAATGTTCTCCCCTTTGGTCGGATCTGGGGAGTGGCTCGTCCTGTTCGGGTGGCCCTGGGGACTCTGGGCTCGGGGTCCTGCTTGGGGTCTTGGGCTCTGGTTGCCCCTTTGCCTGCCTCGGGCCTTGGGGGGGCAGATCTCTGATTCCTCACGATTACTATTGAATGTTCTATTGGAGGAAACTTTTTCACTTATGCATGCTCACAACCACACGCAAATGGATGCAGGGATGTATATGTAGATATATGCAGATATGTAGATGGGTATATGAATGAATATGAATGTATATGTATGTATACTGTATATATATTTGTAGGTATGGTATGTATATTTATGGAAATCTACTGCAAGGTCATTAATGTTATTAGTCTTTATGCATGTGTTGCTGTGTTCTGTCATGTACTTTGCAGGATTGCAGACGGAAGTTGGGTGTGTTTGCCTTGTGCTTTTTTGTGGATAATTGTTGTTTTTTGTTTTACTTTCTGTCTTTCCTTTTCTTTCTCTCTATTATTAAAAAAATAAAATAATAATAATAATAATAATTTTAAAAAAATCATATCGGAGTGAGAGGATGGCTGTAAGGTGAGAAGGGAGGCCATAAAAAAAAAACTCCCTGGGCTGCCACCTTACCGTGGTGGAGGGGTTTGAGTGTCCCAATGATCCTAGGAGCTATGCTGTCAGGGGCTTCATGCCCCTAGTAGGGTCACCCAAGGCAGACAGGTCCTAGGTGAGGGACCAGACAAAGTGCAGCCCGAAGACCCCTTATGATGAGTAAAATAAATGGACAAAATGTTCCCTCGCCCGGACGCGGGTCACCGGGGCCCCACTCTGGAGCCAGGCCCGGAGGTGGGGCACGTTGGCGAGCGCCTGGTGGCCGGGCTTTCACCCATGGAGCTCGGCCGGGCACAGCCCGAAGAGGAGACGTGGGTCCCCCTTCCCATGGGCTCACCACCTATGGGAGGGGCCAAAGGGGTCGGGTGCAATGTGGGATGGGTGGTGGCCGAGGGCGGGGACCCTGGCGGTCTGATCCTCGGCTACAGAAGCTGGCCATTGGGACATGGAATGTCACCTCTCTGGTGGGGAAGGAGCCTGAGCTAGTGTGTGAGGTTGAGAGGTTCCGGCTAGAAATAGTCGGACTCACCTCAACACATGGCTCTGGCTCTGGAACCAGTTTCCTTGAGAGGGGTTGGACACTCTTCTACTCTGGAGTTGCCCCTGGTGAGAGGCGCCAAGCAGGAGTGGGCATACTTGTTGCCCCCATCTTGGTGCCTGTACGTTGGGGTTCACCCCGGTGAACGAGAGGGTAGCCTCCCTTCGCCTACGTGTGGGGGGACGGGCTCTGACTGTTGTTTGTGCCTATGCGCCAAACGGCAGCGCAGATTACCCACCCTTTTTGGAGTCCTTGGAGGGGGTATTGGAGAGTGCGCCTCCTGGGGACTCCCTTGTTCTGCTGGGGGACTTCAACGCTCACGTGGGCAATGACAGTGAGACCTGGAGGGGTGTGGTTGGGAGGAACGGCCCCCCTGATCTGAACCCGAGTGGTGTTTTGTTGTTGGACTTCTGTGCTCGTCATGGATTGTCCATAACGAACACCATGTTCAGGCATAAGGGTGTACATATGTGCTCTTGGCACCAGGACACCCTAGGTCGCAGTTCGATGATCGACTTTGTTGTTGTCTCATCTGATCTGCGGCCGCATGTCCTGGACACTCGGGTGAAGAGAGGGGCGGAGCTGTCAACTGACCACTACCTGGTGGTGAGTTGGCTCCGATGGTGGGGGAGGATGCCGGTCAGACCTGGCAGACCCAAACGTATTGTGAGGGTCTGCTGGGAACGTCTGGCAGAGTCTCCCGTAAGACGGAGCTTTAACTCCCACCTCCGGGAGAGCTTTGAACACGTTCCGAGGGAGGCGGGGGACATTGAGCCCGAGTGGGCCATGTTCCGCGCCTCTATTGTCGAGGCAGCTTATCAGAGTTGTGGCCGCAAGGTTGTTGGTGCCTGTCGTGGTGGCAACCCTCGAACCCGGTGGTGGACACCGGCGGTGAGGGATGCTGTCATGCTGAAGAAGGAGTCCTATTGGAGGTCCTGCCCCAAGTGGAGGAGTTTAAGTATCTCGGGGTCTTGTTCACGAATGAGGGAAAACTGGAGCGTGAGATCGATAGGCGGATAGGTGCAGCATCCGCAGTGAAGCGGGCGCTGTACCGGTCTGTCGTGGTGAAGAGAGAGCTGAGTCGAAAGGCAAAGCTCTCAATTTACCGATCGATCTACGTTCCCACCCTCATCTATGGTCATGAGCTTTGGGTTGTGACCGAAAGAACGAGATCTCGGATACAAGCGGCTGAAATGAGTTTTCTCCGCAGGGTGTCTGGACTCTCCCTTAGAGATAGGGTGAGAAGCTCAGTCATCCGGGAGGGACTCGGAGTAGAGCCGCTGCTTCTCCACATCGAGAGGAGCCAGTTGAGGTGGCTCGGGCATCTGGTTAGGATGCCTCCTGGACGCCTCCCTGGTGAGGTGTTCCGGGCATGTCCCACCGGGAGGAGACCCAGAGGAAGACCCAGGACACGCTGGAGGGACTATGTTTCTCGGCTGGCCTGGGAACGCCTTGGGATTCCCCCAGAGGAGCTGCTCCAAGTGGCTGGGGAGAGGGAAGTCTGGGCCTCCCTACTTAGGCTGCTACCCCCGCGACCCGACCCCGGATAAGCAGACGAAAATGGATGGATGGATGGATAAAAATAAAAAATTAAAAATAATATCGGAGTGACAGGATGGCTGTGAGGTGATTAGGGAGGTCATCTATAAAGGGAAAAAAAAGAAGAAGAAGAAAAAAAGAATTTCAACAATCTGTATTTTTAGGCAGATAAGAGTTTGATATTTTTGTATGCATCTGCGTCTGCAACTTCCGCTAAGATGGTGCCTGTGTACATGGCTTGCAATCCACCTCTGCTGAAAGTGTTAGTATTATCAGTGTGTTGTTTTTTTTTTTTTTCATTTCTCATCTGTGACATCAACTTTCTGCTTGTGTATGATCAACAACTTCTGGATCTTTGACTTTGTGCCACGAACGTCGCTTGTTTTGATCAATGTGAGCAAAGCTCTGGACCCCTCCCCCCGCTGTTGGCAGATGTGCCTGTTTACTAGGGTTGTAAATCTCTGTGTGACAGACGATTCGATTCACATCTAGATACAAGGGTTACGATTAGATTCAAAAACGATTTATTGTAAAAACGGAACGATTCGATTCGATTCGATGCAGTATAAAAGCGATTCGGTTCGATTCGGTGCAGTATAAAAGCGATTCGATTCGATTAAACTTCAAAAAATTCTACGTTTTAATATTTGTTGATGTACCGGTAGACAAATATTTCATTATGAAAGAAAAAGGACCATTTCTATCAATGTGACATTCTTAGAGCATTTTTAAATTTGTAAAAGTCCACATATATCATATCTAAAAGGGTGCTGTAAAGCACTGGTAAAAATAAAGTAAAAAGCCAAACAAAATAATCACATGTTAAATGTGTTTATTTTTAAACATGGACCTAAAGACCAGCTAAAAGAAAATTTCCTACAGAAAATACAGAAAAAATATAAAAGGCACAAATGGTTACAGCAGCATGTAATAAAATAAAAATCACTAGGAAAAAAAACCAGGAATAAGCTATAAGCACAAAGCTCCTGAGTCCTGTGCAATAACCTGTTGTGCAATAACCTGTCACACAACCTGTAGTTTGGTAGTTATGTGCAATATAGATCATGTGCATTTTAGCTTATATTTCATTACTACCTTGAAATAGTTATTCACACAAATTCATCCTGCTTCACCGTTAAAATTCTACCATGTTGTTTACTATTTTTCTCTTCAGAAACTTTGTAAATATTATAATTACTGTTTCACTTTTTGGTAGTTTATTTTGTACCCTTATTGCATGCTTTAGTATTTCCTGTTTGCTTGTTGTTTGTTTTTTAGCAAGTCAAAATCGTTTTTTCTCATCCTGAGCATTTCATTGTACTAAGTTAACCCTGTGTTAACCTGCATATGACAAATAAACACTTGAACTTGAACTTAATAATACAAAACATAATGCAAGAACAGTACGCCTAACAACAGCAGCACGAACATGAGTTTGTGTGAGCAGGTGGGCACGGATTAATATAAAAACATGCTCTCTTTACCTCTTGACTTCTTCACTGGCCTGGTCCCTCACAGATCTAGTTGCCATCCTCACTTCAAAGTCTTCTCCCAACAGCTCGTCCAGCGCTGACATTTTCTTCTTTTTACAAGGTGGTTCATCATCTGAAATAGAAAACAAGCACCATATATTACTGACTGTTAGCCATGAAGTTTTTTTTTTTTACTGACTTTACCATTTTATGTAAAAATCTTCATCTGATGTTCAGAATTTATTTATGTAGGGACTCGTGTACATGTGTAAAAGATATATCATTATCATCATGATGATTATTTAACTCTTTCTGTGCATGCATGCAGATTCTCTCATTATTGTGAATGTGTTTTATGCTGATACAATGACTGCAGCACAAGTTTAAGACAAAGTCAGCTCATTCTTGATCACAAGTTATAAAACACAAACCTTTATGCTCATCTTGGGTCTGGGGTGCATCATTGCAGCCGTCCAAATCTCCATTTGCAGGTTCAGTCTGCACTGGACCTCTCTGAACTGAATCCCCCGTTACCTAGAAATAAAACATGACATTACATTTAGTGTACACTGTACAGTATGGTTAAATGCAGTGTAAACAATCAAAAAACAGTAGGCAGAATAAATCTAGTGACAGCAACAAAACACAGCAGACTGTAAGATGTATTTTGACAGTGTGCTGAGGGATTTACCTTGTGATGCAGGGATGTTGCTTTAGCTGTGAATGTCCTCTCTGCATCATGGCTACTGTTGTAGCTTTATGCTTCTTATTAATCTTGTATGGCTGTGGGTCATAGTCATGCAGCTTATATTATAGGTGAAGGCTGAGACAACGCAGTTCGGGTCCAACAACGTGTTTATTCTTCTGTGTAACAACAAGACTGTTCACCCATTCTGTGGGCTCATTGACAGGAGTTATCACTGCTACTGAGGAAGGGCAGGGACTTAAAACAGTGTGGAAGAGATCTTCAAGGCCTGTGTAGCTCGTGAACTATCACTGAGTTGCCCGTAAAATTTAGTGATAACGTTACCCGTCGCTTTGTGTGTGGCAGCTGCATGATCCTGCTCGTTGTTGTGAGGCTTGAAAAGTTGTTGGTCGAGGTTTGTTGTGCTACCAGTGTACTTCAGAGGTGCGCTGCATAGCTTACAAATAGCGTGGCTTTTGTCGAGTTTTCCGTCCTTCTAGTAAAACCCGAAAACGTTCCACACTTTAGATTTTTGTCTGGCTGATGTGTTGAAAATCTTTCGCGGTGACTCGCTAGCGCGCGCGGCTACTATTTACATCCATGCTCGCTCGTGCTCTTGGTGAGCTATGGCGCATGCGTGAGAATAGCTTCGCTCTCGCGTTGTTTTAGAAACGCATTGTAAACCCAGCAAGTCTCGCGATAACCGGTCCGTAACCGGTCCGTGTCTTTTTAACCGGTTCATCTCTGGATTTGTGGCTGGTTGCTGTCGGTTTACGTGGCTGCTACCGATGCAACCACATCGCTAGCTTGTCAAACCGGATATCCGGTCGAATCGGTTAATCTATAACAAGCCTACTGTTTACCTGTATCGCGCTGCGCACCTGCCTGCCAAGAGACATTGCTCTAGACACTTCTGGCTGGCCGGCTGGTGAAGCTTAAAGACCTTCTTACTACCTCTGCATCATCCTTTCCAGTTGATGGTCAATGTTTCCATCTCCGATCCTGGCAATGTGGCGCGCTGTTTGGTCTCGTTGATGGGATCTGTTCATCATACTAGGCCCGTGCACAACAGTGTTTTCTGTTGGACACCACAATCGCCTCCTCCAGTGGTGGATTCGACGAGGATGGCCCTGATGAATGCCAGATCACTGGCTAATAAAACTTTTATTTTGAATGACTTTTTCTGCTGCAACGGACTGGACTTTCTTTTCGTCACTGAGACTTGGATCTGCCCAAGTGAGTTCAGTGTTTTTCTGGAATTATTGCCTCCAGATTGTTCTTTTTTCAAATCGGTACATATCAAAAATACCGAAGACATGCCTAGGGCTAAAATAATTCCAACAAGGAAGATTACCTGTTCAACAAACAGCAACAATGAGGAGGGGCCAAAGGCTAATACCACTGCTACATCCAAAGTAAGAGAGGAGGTGCTACAGGTGAATACACCTGAAGCTACCATGGCCATCTATAGTGCCATGGAACCTAGAATTGTGTGAGCATTGGAAAAGTTCTGGAGGCTATTAACAACCAAATAGCTCAGATGGAAGCTGTATATGCTAGAGTGGAGGAGGCGGAAAGATGGATTGCCAAGGTGGAGACCCTGGCAACTAACTCCGAGATGTACATAGATTGCTAACTTGGAGAAGCAAATTAAAAGTATGCTAGAAAGAAAGTATTGATGATTTGGATAACCAGAGTCGCAAATGTAATGTGTGTATAATTGGAGTCCCAGAGGGCACGGAAACATCTGACACAGTGAGATTCTTTGAAAAATGGATTACTGAACATCTACAGATAGAGACATCTACAAGTCGCCTGAAATTAGACAGGGCTCACAAATCATTAATGCCAAAACCGGATTCCAACCAGCATCCAAGACCTGTTATTATAAAGTTTCATAACTTCATGGACAAATGTCAGGTGATGGATGCGGCCAGGTGCATTGGATCTCATCGATGGAATCAGGAGTACTCGGCATGGGTGAGATTGAGGATTTTCTTTATCAATGACTACTTATGAGATTTTGTATCAACGTCGACCCCCAAGTAAGCAGACTGATTCAGTAAAGCCAGAGCCACGAGTACAAAAGGCAAGTGAACTTTTATTTACAGGTGATTGGTTGTCGTCGAAGCTGAAGGGGAGAAGAGGATAAGGTGAGTATGGGTTCTGGTGATGTTTGATAATATTGAATCCTTGTAATAGAGAATAATTCCTTACTGTTTGTGTTGTAGGTGAAGACCAGGAAGGAGAGGAGATGTCCTGGGTTTTGCAGGAGATCCAGTCTAGAGGTAATTGGCGGTGGGGAGAGGAGCAAGTTGACCCAGTTGTGAATAGTTTGAGGATGATTGTTGAAGGGACACCGTAGATCCACAAATGGAGCCCAGGGAAGAGATGGAGCCCTGGAAGGTCCTGGAGGAATCAGTTGGTGAGAACCAGCTGTAACAAAACGTTAGTTGGCTGTACTCGAATAACCATTTGGTAGATTATGTCCTAGCACTGAAGAGGTGTCCGGCAGGAGCTTAAATACACCACCAGGCAGTCCTCCTCGAAGCAGCAGCAGGTGGAGTGAGTTGTTGTTAATTAGCTGTGAAAGGAAGAGTGAGTGACAGGCAAAACCCAGGAATCCCACACTACTCTGCTGAGGTAGTGCGGAGGTGTAAAGCATTTGATGGTTTGAAAGCTCGACTGAGAAAAATGAATGTGGATTCTTCTCTACTGTATCCGACAACTCTTCAAGTTAAAGTGGATGGGAAACAGCACAGATTTGACTCACCAGAAGAAGCTGCTGCTTTTATTGATTCTCTGGAACAAGGCAGCAGCAATTCATTCAACCTTTATTTAGTCAGGTAAATCTTTTGAACCTCATGGGCTCATTTGCGAAAGCGACCTGCTAAAACTAAAGAACAATGAACAGCAGTGGTAGAATTTCCTTAAACAATAAACAATAAACAAACAAACAATAAACAATAGAAAACAAAAGAGAGAAAAAAAAAGTTTTTTTTTTTTTTTTTTAAACAAAGTATCAAAAAACTGCAATACTGCTACCAGATGATTATGAGGCTTATTAGAGGTTAGCTGTGTCCACTGAGATGTCTATAAATTTGCTCCTTATGGACTAAAGGACGTAATGTTAATTACTTTATGTTTTACCTGATGGAGGAGCATCATGTCATCGGATGCAAACTCAAGTATGCGTGTTTGATCTAAGATGGACTGTCAGGTTGAAGGGGAATGCAGCCCCAATTATATATCTGTTCATGTTTATTATACACATTGTTTTGGGTCAAGGTATGTTGCTGGTTGGGGTAAAGGGCATATAGACTCGAAATGGAACGAGTTTGAAATCTCCTGTAAGTATGGAGGTGGAGATACTCTCCTTAAAGGTTTTATTTTGATTTGTTTATTTGATTTTCCTCCTCCCTGGGCTAGCACCTTACTGTGGTGGAGGGGTTTGAGTGTCCCAATGATCCTAGGAGCTATGCTGTCAGGGGCTTCATGCCCCTAGTAGGGTCACCCAAGGCAGACAGGTCCTAGGTGAGGGACCAGACAAAGTGCAGCCCAAAGACCCCTTATGATGAATGAAACAAATGGAGTCAATGTTCCCTCGCCCGGACGTGGGTCACCGGGGCCCCACTCTGGAGCCAGGCCCGGAGGTGGGGCACGCTGGCGAGCGCCTGGTGGCCGGGCTTTTACCCATGGAGCCCGGCCGGGCACAGCCCGAAGAGGAGACGTGGGTCCCCCTTCCCATGGGCTCACCACCTGTGGGAGGGGCCAAAGGGGTCGGGTACAATGTGGGATGGGTGGTGGCTGAGGTCAGGGACCTTGGTGGTCTGATCCTCAGCTAAAGAAGCTAGCTATTGGGACGTGGAACGTCACCTCTCTGGTGGGGAAGGAGCCTGAGTTGGTGTGTGAGGTTGAGAGGTTCCGGCTAGAAATAGTCGGACTCACCTCAACGCATGGCTCTGGAACCAGTTTCCTTGAGAGGGGTTGGACACTCTTCCATTTAGTCCATGGGCCAGACTGGAAGTCGGTACCACCGGAGGTGGCTAAGGCTGTCATACCATTTTTGAAAGCTTGAAATCTCACCTTTATGATAAGCTATGATAGCAATTACAGTTTTGTAGCTGTTACAAGTTATAGCGATTTTATGACAACAAAGTTGAGGATATTTAATGCCTATGTTGACTTTACTAAATCTTGTATATTTTACCAGAAATGTATATTTTCCAACAAAAAGTGTCTATAAATATGGCTATTAATATTGACAATGTAAATGTGAAAATCATTAGTTAAAACAAGTTCAAGGTCATTGTGAACGTTCAAGGTCAAGTAAAAAATAAGTGTTTTTTTAATTATTAAAATGGCTTTAAATGCACCAAATGTCTTTTTTCTAACTCAGAATATTCTCAGCTCTCAGAAAATATATAATATTCATATATGTGTACTGCAGCTATGATTCTATGTGTCTATCTCGTCATGTGGAGATAGCGAAAATGTTATTTTTCATAACATAGCATTATGTGCTATTTGTAAGCAAAAGGTGTTTTTATGATATGGCCAATTCCATTATGAAGAATTTTATAAAGTCTTCATAATGGAATTTGCCATATCATAAAATCACAGTGTCACTTGATAAAGGTCAAGGTCATAGTGTAAGGTCAATAAACAACAAATCTGTATTAATGGCAATTTTTTATTGCTTTCACCAGAATATCCTATGTAGTTCAAAAAATTAACATTTTTGTGATAGAGAACATTATATATTTTCAAAAATGTATAGAAGGAATGTTTTGAACAAAATTGTTAGTTTCATGTGCACAAAAAACAAATTTCACAAATCAGTGCCACTATGAGTGGGTAAGTGTCATTGATTGGTACAAGCTATTCGTCTTCATCGTCGTCATCAGAGTCAGACTGCTGTACTTCTGATTCTTCTTTGCTGGATTGGTTTTTGCAGTTCTGTAGCTTGCACATGTCTGTGCACTTCAAGCCATTGTTGAGACAGGTACACTCTGGTAGTTTGCATGAACGCACACATTTGCATGAGAGAAGCTGCAGCACGGCATCTGGGGCAGGTGAGCCACGCATCCACTGGATAGCCAACTTACCATCTTCGTCTGTTGTCCAACCACAGTCCTTTGGGCTTGGGACAAAGGGCTGGTTAACCAGACATCTCCTCCAAATGGCAGCTTGATAGTTTGCACGGAGAGAATGCATGAAGAGACAGTCTTCACAAGGAGGCAACTGACTTGACTCGACCTCTCCTCGATTTGCACAGAACAGCTGATATCGGAGCTTGTTTACTTCAGCAGTTTTAGTGGAAGCCATGTACATGTGACAAGTGATCTGTTGCAGCTTTTGAAACAGTTCTGCAGATAACTCCCAAGAACGTCCAAGTTCACTGAAGGCCACCTGTATGTCCTTGTCAGACTTCATCTGCTTAAAGGCCGTCATCTTTCCACGTCCAGCAAATGCACTGACTGTATCACAGCCTGTAAAGGCATGCATGCCAATCAAACCATCGCAGACACCACCTCCCAGTGCATGCCTGAGGCTGGTTATATCTATGAACCGTGTTCGGGTCTTTGTGCCACTCTTCAGGTAAATAGGACATGCGATACTCTCACTGACCCCCAGGCACAGAACCAAGACATCAGTATCCTCAGCAGTTATGACCACAGACTTGTAGCCAGATTGTGATGCATGAAGAGCATGGAGCAGGAGACGGGTGTCTGCTTCTTCCTGTGAGCACTTTAGCTCTGTGGACTCTTCCCATTTTTCATTGGTGATCTTGAAGCACAGTTGTTCACAGGTAACGTATAACACCTTGTCTTTCAGTTTTGCTCAGTGTTTTGGTTCCTTCCACTGCTCTACCAGGAACTTGATCAGACTTGCTTTGTTAGAAGGGCTGCAAAGTAGCTTCCTCCATTGTTTAATGTGGTGCCCTGGTGCAATGTTTTTGATTTGGATTCCTGAGTCTGCACCCCTGTTGACTCTTTCTGCATCTTTAATGGACGTCTCCTTGTAAACGTCAAACACGACATCGATGCGGCAGCTCTCTGTACCTTCATGGAGAACACTGGACAATGTCAGTTCTGCAAGCTGTGAGAAGGTTTTGTCATTTCCTTTCAGTTTCTGGACCAGACTCATCCCATCAATGACCGTTGCAGATGAACCTGGGATGACTTCTGCAGGAGAAACAATCTTCTCAAGCTCTCTGGCTAGGGCTGCTTTGTTGGTTTTACGTAAAGACCCATCTCCATTTGCAAGTGTCCATGGCAAAGGCCCAAGAGGATGAGCCAGTACTTCACTCATGTGCAGCTTTCTGCTTTCTGCAACAAGGATCATCTGGCCAAACAGCTTTCTGTCAGCTTTAAGGACTACTTCTCTGGATTGACTATGGCGAAGGGACTGCATTCTGATGTCTGAGAATGTTTTCAGTTTCTTCTTTGTCATTGTTTCATAGAACTTTGTGGATGGGGTATCTGCTTCCATGCGCTGTTGCTTGAAAGGTTGGTATGCCTTTTCCCCTATGTCATTGGCTTCAAGAAGGTCTTTGGCTACATTGTGCGGTGCAATAGTATGTATACATAATTATATAATTATATGTATACAGATGTTAAGAATCAGATATTTAGAACTTATATTAGATTTTACTATATTCTTTGTATTTGACCTTGACTTTCACAATGACCTTGTCCTTATTTTACAAAAAGGTCATCAAAATGGATTGCCCAGCCCAGAAAACATAAATGTGTACTTTTTTGTACATGCAAATATGCTTTTTAAAACAAAGTAAATAATAAACATTAAATTAATAGTAGGGATGGGGCCGATCCGATCCAGTATCGGTATCGGTATCCGATACCAGCATTATTTAAGTATCGGGTATCGGATCAAACCTGCCGATACTTTTCCGATCCAGCTTCAAAGAGCACTTGTGTTCAATCACAATCTGTGACTGCCCTTTTTAACATTGTGTGAGATAAACCCAATGAAGACACTCTTAAGCCTTACAATAGGGGGGTTCCCTATTGTAAGGCTTAAGAGTGTCTTCATTGGGTTTATCTCACACAATGTTAAAATGAATAGTTTGGGTGCAAAAGTTTCATTATACAGAGTCAAATACCTGAACAGTATCGGATCGGGAAAGTATCGGTATTGGTCGATACTGAGATAATAAGTATCGGTATCGGATCGGAAGTGAGAAATGTGGATCAGTGCATCCCTAATTAATAGTAGTGGCCAAAAATTGTTAATTTTGTTTCCTTAAACACGCTGTAACATCTAACAGCTATGAAACTGCGATTGCTATCATAGCTTATTGTAAAGCTGAGATTTCAAGCTTTCAAAAAAGGTATTGCAACCTTAGCCACCTTGAGTGGTACCCGTGTCCAAAAAATTGGAGTCTGGCCCATGGACTAATTCTGGAGTTGCCCCTGGTGAGAGGCGTCGAGCAGGAGTGGGCATACTCGTTGCCCCCTATCTTGGTGCCTGTACATTGGGGTTCACCCTGGTGAATGAGAGGGTAGCCTCCCTCCGCCTACGTGTGGGGGAGGCGTGTCCTGACTGTTGTTTGTGCCTATGCGTCAAATGGCAGCTCAGATTACCCACCCTTTTTGGAGTCCTTGGAGGGGGTATTGGAGAGTGCACCTCCTGGGGACTCCCTTGTTCTACTGGGGGACTTCAATGCTCACGTGGGCAATGACAGTGAGACCTGGAGGGGTGTGGTTGGGAGGAACGGCCCCCCTGATCTGAACCCGAGTGGTGTTCTGTTATTGGACTTCTGTGCTCGTCATGGATTGTCCATAGCGAACACCATGTTCAAGCATAAGGGTGTCCATATGTGCTCTTGACACCAAGACATCTTAGGTCGCAGTTCGATGATCGACTTTATTGTCATCTCATCTGATCTGCGACCGCATGTCTTGGACACTCGGGTGAAGAGAGGGATAGAGCTGTCAACTGACCACTGGTGGTGAGTTGGCTCCGATGGTGGAGGAGGATCCTGGTCAGAACTGGCAGACCCAAACGTATTGTGAGGGTCTGCTGGGAACGTCTAGCAGAGTCTCCCATAAGACGGAGCTTAAATTCCCACCTCCGGGAGTGCTTTGACCACGTTCAAAGGGAGGCGGGGGACATTGAGTCCGAGTGGTCCATGTTCTGCGCCTCTATTGTCGAGGTAGCTTATCTGAGCTGTGGTCGCAAGGTTGTTGTTACCTGTCGTGACAGCAACCCTGGACACAGGTGTGAGGGATGCTGTCAGGCTGAAGAAAGAGTCATATTGGGCCTTTTTGGCCTGTGGACCCCGGAAGCAGCTGATGGGTACCGGGAGTCCAAACGGCATGTAGCTCGGGTGGTTGCTAATGCAAAAACTTGTGCGTGGGAGGAGTTCGGAAAGGCCATGGAGAATGACTTCCGTACGGCTTCGAAGCAATTCTGGTCCACCATCCGGCGTCTCAGGGGGGAAAAGTGGTACGCCACCAACACTATTTATAGTAGGGGTGGCGTGCTACTGACTTCAACTCGGGATGTTGTGAATCGTGGGCAGAGTACTTCAAAGACCTCCTCAATTCCACTGGTAAGTCTTCCACTAAGGAAGCGGAACCTGGGGACTTTGGGTCGGGCTCTCTAATCTCTGGTGCTAAGGTCACCGAGGTGGTTAAAAAGCTCCGCGGTGGCAGGGTTCCAGGGGTGGATGAGATTCGCCCAGAGTTCCTTAAGGCTCTGGATGTTGTGGGGTTGTGTTGGCTTATGCAACTCTGCAATATTGCGTGGACATCAGGAGCAGTTCCCCTGGATTGGCAGACTGGGGTGGTGGTTCCCCTATTCAAAAAAGGGGACCGTAGTGTGTGTTCCAACTATAGGGGGATCCCACTCTTAAACCTTCCTTGTAAGGTCTATTCAGGGGTTCTGGAGAGGAGGGTCCATCAGATAGTCGAACCTCGGATTCAGGAGGAGCAATGTGGTTTTCGTACTGGTCGTGGAACACTGGACCAGCTCTACACTTTCAGCAGGGTCCTAGCGGGTACTTGGGAGTTTGCCCAACCAGTTTACATGTTCTTTGTGAACTTGGAGAATGCATTCGACCACGTCCTTCGGGGGGCCCTGTGGGTGGTACTCCAGGAGTATGGGGTACCAGGTCCTTTGAAATGGGCTGTTAGGTCCCTGTACGACCGGTGTCAGAGCTTGGTCCGCATTGCCGACAGTAAGTCAGGCTCGTTTCTGGTGAGAGTTGAACTCCGCCAAGGTTGCCCTTTGTCACCGATTCTGTTCATAACTTTTATGGACAGAATTTCTAGGCGCAGCCAAGGTGTTGAGGGGATCCGTTTTGGTGGCCTTAGGATTGCTTCTCTGTTTTTTGCAGATGATATGGTCCTATTGGCTTCATCAGGTCGTGATCTACAGCTTTCACTGGAGCGGTTTGCAGCTGAGTGTGATGCGGCCGGGATGAGGATCAGTTCCTCCAAATCCGAGGCCATGGTCTTGAGCCGGAAAAGGGTAGAGTGCCCTCTCCGGGTCGGGGAGGAGGTCCTGCCCCAAGTGGAGGAGTTTAAGTATCTCGGGTCTTGTTCACGAATGAGGGAAAACTGGAGCGTGAGATCGATAGGCGGATAGGTGCAGCGTCCGCAGTGAAGCGGGCGCTGTACCGGTCTGTCGTGGTCAAAAGGCAAAGCTCTCAATTTACCGATCGATCTACGTTCCCACCCTCATCTATGGTCATGAGCTTTGGGTTGTGACCGAAAGAACGAGATCTCGGATACAAGCGGCTGAAATGAGTTTTCTCCGCAGGGTGTCTGGACTCTCCCTTAGAGATAGGGTGAGAAGCTCAGTCATCCGGGAGGGACTCGGAGTAGAGCCGCTGCTTCTCCACATCGAGAGGAGCCAGTTGAGGTGGCTCGGGCATCTGGTTAGGATGCCTCCTGGACGCCTCCCTGGTGAGGTGTTCCGGGCATGTCCCACTGGGAGGAGACCCAGAGGAAGACCCAGGACACGCTGGAGGGACTATGTTTCTCGGCTGGCCTGGGAACGCCTTGGGATTCCCCCGAGAGGAGCTGGCCCAAGTGGCTGGGGAGAGGGAAGTCTGGGCCTCCTTACTTAGGCTGCTACCCCCGCGACCTGACCCCGGATAAGCGGAAGAAAATGGATGGATGGATTGATGGATATTTGATTTTCACAAAGATGTTGTTTTGTGTGTTTGCTGGTTTAGCAGTTTATGTATATGTTTGTTATGTTCTTCTAAACTCAGACCCAATGCAGGGGATGATTTTGGAGAGAAATATGTCTGGAAATTGTGAGCATGATATATGGCATCTAACAAGCTACGTTCATTCATTCAACCTTTATTTAGACAGATAAGTCACATTGAGCCTCAAAGACTCATTTACAATGGAGATCTGCCTAGACAGACAAAACTTAATGAAATTAGACACATTAGGAAATAGAGATGCACCAATCCACATTTCTCACTTCCGATCCGATACTCAACTACTGGGTATCGACCGATACCGATACTTTCCCGATCCGATACCGTTCAAGTATATGTATCTGTATAATGAAGCTTTTGGACTAAGAATATTTAGTTCAACATGGTGTGAGACATCCAATTAAGACTCTCTAAGCCTTACCACAGGAAGCTCACAAACTTTAACAGCAAACAGGAGGCAACCAGGCAGGTCTTCACCACACACGTCCTTCTTATTCATGGTTCAGTTGGAAAAACTGAAATAACGCTAAGCATGATGGGAAAGACAACACAGACACTTCCCTTAACCAGTAAGGCAATGGATTTTGTTGCCTTTCCCATAAT